>NNCF01126718.1:359647-394088 GCA_002313205.1 Laupala kohalensis | reverse complement strand
GAGAGCGAGAGTGCTCTGAAATTGTTTAGAGACATTAGCGAGTTCCTTCAATCCTTCCCTCTTAAGTCGGCGACAGTGATCATCCAAATTCTGAATGGACCAACACTGTGAATAGTTTTAGAAGGAGTATCATCTATTATCATAAATACTATACAATTAATTGGTTTACGTCACAAAGGAAACCCATACATTAAATGAAATATTCTGAAATTAATACTAGTTTTTTTCAATCAAATTATTTTTCCAGTTTTTTTTTTTGCGCAAACGCTCAAGAAGAATGGTAAATTGTGAATACAACAAATTATATTTCATTTCCAAGCCAGAAAGGAATAAAAAGTAACGTAGCCGGATACAGAAAACATGGAATCACAAAGTAACTAAAACAACAAATAAATCGAAGACTCAGTGGTCTCTACAAAGAGTAAAGAAGCGTATCACTAAGCGACTAATATTTATTTAAAAACACAAACAGAAAAAAAAGCGCCTTCGCAAAGCTTAGCTGACAAAGCGCCGCGCATGCGCCAGCGGACTCACTCATCGGAAGCGCCCGATCGTCTAATATCTAATCGCTCAGAAGAACACGTCGCTTGAATGGACAGAAGCCGGCTGCCCACGACGTTTCAACGCGTTGACGTCGCTTACAACCAGACGTCTATCTTATGGCATCGTAAACGTCAGTTCTAAAGGTTAATTCTATTTGAATGCCACCTATAAATAGAATGTTTCGAATAACGTTTCATGATGCGGTCTTTAACGCTTATTTATAATGCGGCGACGTTTAAGCCAGCACTGGATTTTTTAAGGATCGCGCACCCAGGGGCATAAAAGATGCGCCCACATGTTCTTCAATGCAGGAGTAGAAGCAGATACGTACACAAGAATCCGTCACCGACTTTGTTCTGTTACTGTTTATCTCTTCGGTGTAATTAAGTGAATCTTACAAAATATTTTAAAGAAGCTAGTTTTGTCTAGTTCCTGTAGGCGCGGCAGCATTTCAGAAACACCCTGAAATTCTGATACAAGGGTTGGCAAAGAGGGAAAGTGATAGTATTTTTTCGAAATTAGATCTAGATAGTAACTTTCCTCTTATTTTGAACGTGAAATCTGTAAAATTTCATCGAATTCCGAATAAATCTGTAATTTTGGGTAACAGACAAAGATAGCCACAAACACACGTTATTTACTGGGTATAGATAAGCCAACAGCGTTCAGTACATGCAAACCTCCAGCAAAAATTAAGTAAGAATAATTCTTCTGGTAATAATAAACTTTATCATTTTCTTTTTGTGTTGGGACGCATACAACTCTAGGACAGTTGTAATATCACAGGAAAAGGTAAAATAAAATAACGGAACTATCACTCATGACCAAAAGAAAAAATCATTAATACCTAAAATAATGAAATATACAAGATTGGGTAATTTCCTGTAGTTTGCACATATTTTACATGTAAAATATAGGTAGAATATTGAGCTAACAAGTTTCGGCCACATTCACTGTCAATCCCCTCCCCGCACCCACCAGCAAGGATCAAACACAGATAGGTTTTGGTCTAACCTCCGTCATACGCATTTCAACTTTGAAATCCCATAGCTTCAGTAATTATAATGAAAGTAAGTGTCAAGTTCGAAGTCATCCCAAATGCAGTTGATACGGAGACTTGCGTGGGTCTAACAAGAGCAACATAACTTCCACTCTGGCTGCCGAACCGAAAGTAAGTGCGTGGGGGTGAAAGAGGAGGAAAATAAAAACTATTCTGAAATTATTTGTATTTGCATTGCAAAGGGTTTACTAAAACCCAGATTTCTCCGCCTTACGACCAAAGTACAACGAGGTTAATGTACGTCGAGGGGGCGGTGAGGCCGTTTTCGTGAAGTATGCGACCATCCTACCCCATTAGCAAACCCAGTCATAGTTTGCAGATTGGCTAGTAGCTGCCGGGCGAGATCAGGAGTTGTGTTACATGCGTCCCTTCCTTGCTCCCGGGGAGGAAAGTAGGGCGTATTTCCATTGATTTTTACAAAAATCATTACCAGAGTGTTTTTTTTAAGCTTCGTTGGAATTACGTCGACGCCTTCTATGCCGCCAGCTGAGTGACGTCAGATCTGCTCGTCTCTTTTGCACAGAGGAAGCAACGATGCGACCTCCAAGGAAAGATCGCCGACGGAACTCCACTGACTGTGCAGAAGATGACGGAACGACATGTAGAGGAGCAACAAACCAAACCAAAACAGAGAAACAGTCGAGAAATTGTGGAATTTTGATATTCGATTATTTTACAAGAAACATATTTGATCCCAATATACTCAAGTGTGTCTAAACAGAGCGTTCATAAATTAAGAAGGTCAAGAAGTACGTGACGGGAGAGAGGTCGAAACATTATATTGGAGAATAGACGAGGCAATAACTGAACAATGCATTCTGAGCAACTGGTTCAATTCACCGTGGACTAAATGACCACGGTGTCTTCATTCTGACTGAACTGGGAACGAATTAGTGAACACATCTTCTCGCTGCCTCTTCTACATCATTACAATGACATTTAACCCTTAAGATCTTACTACAATTTCAATTTTTTATATGGCTCAAATCATAAGGCTTGGTCTTCCGCAACTTCACCAAAGTTTAAAAACAATATTTAAAAAAATCATAATAATAAATTTTACACTGAACGTACCAAAACTTACATGCTAAGATACAATATAAGAATCATCCCCTCTAGACGCAGACAAATGTGTCTAAAATCAACAACAGCCCTTACGAAATAGTGAAAACCAACACTGACATTGAATATTAACTTGAAAATCTATTAACATTTTCCCTCTAAAATGAAAATTAAAAAAAATATTTTTCCAATATTAACTGGATATGAATGTAATTTGTGAGTGGCAAACTCGCTCAATATTTGTTTAAATATCTGAAAGCACGAACAATAATTAAACTGCATTTGTTTTTACTTCCAGAGGAGTTGTATCAATGGAAAGTAAATTACAAGTTAGTTTTTATAAACAAAATTACAAGGCGACTTTCCTCGGCGCGCAAAACCTTTCTCTCAGAAAGAGGAAAGCAAGAAATAAATATTTCAATGGCGATAACCACTTCCTGGAACGGATTGAACACCGAAGGTCAGTTCTCTGAAAGAAGCAATACCTACATATTTTCGTGCAATTACTCGTACATCATGGCCCTAGAATAGTAATAAATGAAGCTATCCTTACGAGAACATCTAAAAGGAAACAAAAATAGACTTTTCGACGAAGTCACAAAGTCGTCTAATTTTAATGAAAACATACATCAAGGAAATGATAAATACACGAAAAAAGATTTTATATTGAAAGCATAAATTGCGCAATAACAGGTAGATAAAATCCCCAAAACTAAATACTCACACTTCCGCGTGTTTACTTCATCCATATTCCATCTAATACAAAACTTAAACGATCACTAGAGTTAACTTTTTTCTTGCATATTTGCTTCTGAATTATCATCATATTCTCAGTTTCAATTTTTGAAAGCAAACTTGATTAATCCAATAGGTGGAGCTAATTTAATTGATAACTGACATTTAATTTACAATCATCTAACAAATTTATATAACCGCATCATCAATGAATTAAAATAACCTTACGATATTTCATTTAAACTCTGGTTTCCCGACAAATTTTTGTACTCTACTGGCACAGCAAATAAAGCAAAAGCAGATAATTCGCACACTACGCGAAAAAAATTGCTTATTTAATGCATTTTAATGTTTTTAACGTTAAAATTTAAGAATGCGAAACATTCAAACTGAAATTAGCCTTCGAAAGACATGGTGTAGTTTCTAATAAAAAATTCAAAATTAAAATTGATTATTTTTTTATAACCTTGCAACAAATTATTACTTTTTTGTTATCGGCGAAATACGAAGATAATTTGCGATTCCAATCCGAGCGTAAAACCGAGTGTTTGCTATATACAGAAAAAAAACCGTAAAAAAGGAACAAAAACCAAATCACACGCTCGGAAAAGCATCACGTCATCGCAGCAGCATCTCCGACGCCACCCACAGCGTAATAACTCTGTCCGTCGCTGTAACGCACGCTATGCTCTCCCTCCAACTGAGTTCTTTCTCTCGCCGCACGTCAACACTTACAACCTCACCAAGCGCTGAGAAAGGGGCCAATGCCAACGAGGAACGTCCACTCCATCCAGCGTCCGATGGTTAAACTCGGTGATTTTGACCAATGTGTACAAAGTGTGGGGGTCGATTCCTGAGAGTATAAGGAACAAAAAATGACCCATGAAATTATGTCTGGAAATTCGTGGGGTCCTTTGGCTGATCTATACTGGGGGTGGGGGGGCTAAAGGGGTTATAGCCCCCAACCCATTGGACCTGAACTCTTAACAGATAAAATTGAAGTTGATAAATGGGATACTTTGTAAAAGTGTTACTAGATTAATAATTGTTATTAGTTATATTAGTTATTGTTATTAATAAACCATATTAATAACTTAAATAATTGTTATTGTTATTAATAATACCAGATTGTAAATTATTAATTTGACGCATTTTATTTAAAGGTAATATTTATAAAATTGTGTTGTAAAACCATAATTTCTAAATAAAAATGCTCCCCAGTTAGACCCCCTCCCCTCCAGGCCTTGATTACGGTCTATTTCCGCCACTGAAGGGGTCCATGCCACATGTCATTTAATTGAGTCATAATTTGTAACACAGAATACAGTACACTTACATATGTCAGGCGGCCACCGTAACATAGTGTTGGAAGTGGTCTCCTCGGGTAAACATTGTAAGCTTCCCTTGTTGTCGGCAGGGATAAGTTTCACCATAAAGCCTTGCGGTTTGCCACTCGTAGCCATTTACCTTTCCGTATGTTAACACCTTGTCGGCGAACTCCCGATTCGATGATTTAACCATCATCAACAGCACTGCATGACATCCACTCCACAGTGAATAAGCAAAAGAATTGGAGCGGACAAGTAATGTTAAATATAAGGTTAATACAGTAAGAGAAGGCGGAAGTATGAGCTACCATGATGGGAAACAGTATCATCCTCTAGGGAGGAGCTATTGCAATTCAGGACATATGTTCATTGGACATTTTCTGTTTCTTATCATCTTAGGGATCGACCTCTACACATTGTACACGTTGGACAAAATACAAACAATCTGAGCTTCCAGCAGACAATTTAATTTCAAATAAAAATTAAGATTAATTCACCGTATGTCACAATTTAGAAAACAATTTATACACAAACCACTAAAAAAATATGGAAGTTTCAAACTGGCACTCACTAGCAGAGAACAAGCACACCTGATGATGTCCTGGATTAGAGATGAAAATAGTGTATCATTTCCTTTCTAAGTGGTTTTTATATTGTGATATACAGTAAATTTATCTTAATTTTTATTTGAAATTTAATTGTCTACTGATACCCCAAATCGTTTGTATATATCATTACTATTCTGGAGATTGCAGCCGTCAAACAATACCATAAACATTACAGAACACAAGAAGTGAAACGATAAGAGAAGATCCATAATGAAGGTAAATTTTGTGCAAATAAGAAGTGGTTCAAACCTAATAGAGGAATCAAACAATTACTCACGTCGCATGGAGATTTCAATGCATAACTATTCGATTTCCGGCTCGTTGTCATTTTAACCTGGCTGAAAGTTTTAATAACATATCTTCTTCTTGTGTAGGTACTCGGAAGAAATATGTAGATAAAAGATAATAATTACATGTGCATTACAAAGATAAAATTTGCTTATTTTATTTGAGTACGAGACAAAAAGTTTGTATAATTCTTGAGAAGATGGTAATGTTAGATATCAGAAATAGGAAAGTTTGAACAGTATTATGGGAAAATAAAATTTATCAGACGATCGATACAAAAAGAATATATACAAGAAACAGAGAAGAAAAGATGTAATACATTCGTGTAAAATCTCCCGTAATGACCACGTTTTGTACAGATAGCAGATAGGAGAAAATAAATAGAAAAAGAAACTAGATAAACATCGTGTAGTACACACTCTGCTGGGTTGCGCACAGCTATTTAAATCAACAACTGAATACTAAAACTACGCGCTAATAAACGAGCAGAGGTAGGAAAAAGTCCGGTGATCTCAACTATCATAGAATGAGCATCATATACCATTAATGGTTCTGCGTTGCGAAAACATATGAACTCTGTTATATTTTTACGATAATTATTTCAGTTCACTATCCTTCAAAAATTGAGAAAAAACAGGTAAATTATGCAACAAACTTTTTGATGGAACAATTTTCCACCGTATTTTATACAATTTTAGAGAAACAAAATTACTGTATCGTAATTAATTCAAAGTAATTGAATGACTCCAAGATTTTTGGCTTAACTCGTTATGGTTGTTGCTGATAGGTTCTAAAAGAAGTAGAGGGGAGTGTTTAAAAAACGCTGCCGAATGCTACCACGCAATAAATCAACGTACACTTACGCCAAATGCTGGGAAACGGGCCAATGCCGACATCAGTTGCACAGCCCAACGAAGGAACACTCACTGAAGCCAAAAGGTTGACTACGATGGAGAATCCAGCAAACATTTCTTTTTACGTACACATCGAAACTAGTCAGTAAACACAAAAAGAAGATAACTATATTATCGAATCATGAATACAGGATGTTCTAAAGAATTTTTATACCAAATTTCTTATTAATTTCAATGTGTTAACCTCACCTCATTCATGGTGAATCGTATTTATACATTTTCGGTTTCAGTTAGTTACATAATCCAGGAATTCAATTTAACCTTTTAATACAACGGTCGGATCAACTTGTCTGATGATGTAATATGCAGAAACCAAACGATGGAAAATCCCCTCACAGAATTTGAACGTTGTTTTAACATTCCAGATTAAATGGCAACTGATGGTATTATCCGTAAATCTAAAAACATTTGTAAATAAAATATGGGACATTTTTGGTCATTCCGTTCCAATCAATTGTGAAACTAATTTCGATATTCAATAATAAAATTTATTTTAGTCATAGATTTAAATACAAAAGCGGCATTACCTCTGGATGAATATTTGGCTAAAAAAATACATCCCTGTGTGGGTACGATATCATGTATTCGACGAAGAATCTAAAATAGTACGCTGTAAGAAGCAGAAATATTATTCTTCTGACAGAACCCCTTATCAGATTTGCCACAGCTCGTAATGCATTACCGCCCGTGACATTGCATTTAATGGAATGTTTGTTTTGGCCTCAAGAACAATAAAGCAAATATTTTAGCTCAAAATTTCTTCCAAAAATTATGCAGGAACATTCACTTAAAATTATACGGATTTCACTTTTCTTTTATGAATAATGTTTATTTTTTTCTTCATCCTTCATAAATACGAACCAAACGAGAAAGTTTTCACGCAACAAAATTCAGAATCAGTCATGAGCGAGTTTTGCATAAAACTTCGAAACACAGGTATTAATCACTTGTCAGTTACTTCCACAACAATACCCCACTACTTTTTGTATTATACAAACAAGGATGCATGACTAAAAAACAATTTTATCAACATTCCAGTATCAAACGCAAATATATCAATCAAAGAAATTTACTCCCAATGACGTAAACTCATTTGCATTCCTTGGGTCAATGCTACTCAGAAAATGACGCTTGGCAACGAAGCAGTAGCTTGCCATAGAATTAAGGACACATCAAGAGGTCGTTTTCGCTTTTATGGAATAAACGAGGTCGCAGAACGAAAAATATATACGACCTAGGACCTCTTCCTTTCCCTTGAAGGGAATAGACTGACTCTATTTTTCACACACTTTTCTCTTCTACGGAGTACTTTATTTGATAAATTGCCTCGATCAAAATTATCATATATAGATATCATTTTAGTAATTCTAGTAAAAATTTAGAATTTTAATACTATCTAGGCGGTTCCACCGTTTACAGCTACGCGGCAAAAGGCACAAAAGTAAAAAAATTAAAATTAAAAAAAAAGGAAAACGAGATCATAAATGAAGCGCCCGTAAAAGTGTCGGAAATTTGCCAGACACGCAATGAGTCTGAAAAAAAAACCCAAGACCTTTCCCGTCCGATTCACACGGTTTACATGTTACCCGACAAGAGACATAAAAGGAAGTCGGTACTTGTCAATAAGGGTAGTTTGTATGTTTTGAGGTGTTTGAGTTAAGGATGTATCTGCTACAAGACAAGCAGTCTCTGACATGAAATAATCAATGCAATAAAACTATTTTAAAAAGTCTGAATAAATAATGGGAATAAGGATTCGTTGTTTCCTTTTGGTGAGTTGTCCACCACCGCCAGTGATACCTGGAGTAACACTTGGTGCTTGTTTTGGCGATTGGTACAGGCGGTGACGAAAACCATTAACCCCACAACACGACGACAAACTAGAATCCCATTCCTGTTTAACTCGGACTGTAGAGTCAAAGAATAACATTTTCCTCAGAGTTCCTTTGTGGGCGGAAATGCATTTGAATATCATTAAATTCTTCAATACTCTTGCAAAAATGTATTTATAATAACAATTGGTTATACTGTGATGAATCAAACTTTGGTAAATTGTATTTTGTGGTAACAACTAATTTAGATTTATTGCTTTAGCATCTACCCCATAAAAATCTCCGTTGAACTACAATTATAATCTTCCAAATTATACAAGACATCAAATATTCAGCTTAATAGCAGATATCGGGACATTCCGCAAATGCAAGTTCTTATCCGAAGTGATCCGTTAAGTATAAAAATTTGCCGGGGTTTCCTAAATATTTCATGTCCTACAAATCGATGATACGCTTCAGAGTATGGAACGTTCATAATTTAAACAGACATTAAAGGTTATTTAAATACATCGAGGGGCAAGGTTATTTAAACAAATATTAAAATTCCATTAAATACATACTCAATCTAATCTATTCGACGCACAAAATAATGCGCGATTCTGCCGCCCTACTCCGCGATTGGCAGGTGGAGTACTTTATTGGTAGATTTAAAAGAATAAGTAAATTGTGTTCAAAACATAAATAATTAATACACTTTTGCTGAAAACATGATTTTCTAAAAGAGTAGGCCTAATTATTTAAAATGTTAGGAGGATCAACTTTGTTTAAGTCCAGCCCCGACCAAACTTTTACATATATATGCGCTTGAGGTTAACATTGCCTGTACAATTGTACTACGTACAACCATATATCATCGCCATGCCTAAAAGTTAAACATGTAAATTTGAAAATTATATAGAAGAATACATGAGTTAAAAGAAGTTTTACAAGAAAATATGTCAAATTAACAAATTAAGATGCTCTAAAGAGATCTACAAAGATAGAGGAAAAGAAAGAAATAATGTCTCGTAATGTCTCATAAATGGAAGGACAATAAAAACAAGGAATTTTTTTTTAAATCTACAAGTTTAAAGCATTAAGTGGCCTTGTATGTGTTGATTATATATAAATTTCGAGGGTAAACGAGAAAAAAAAAGAAGAATAGCTAGACACGGAGGTACGAGAGATAGATGACTTGTAGAGAGGCAGGCAATGGCCCGAGGCGCACGCGCCGGACGCTCGCCAGGTCGCTGACGTCACTTCCGACGAACTCACGAGGCGGTCGAGCGCATCTTGGAGGACATCGAGGGGCAAGGTAGAATCGAGCGCCCGTCTCGGGGAACTCCTTTCGCACACACTGACCCATCCGCCCACAAAGGGACTCTCTGGAAAATCAATGGGGAGGTTTCGGTTTCGTCAAACGATATACCTCACGCAGCTAAACCGCGACAGCGATAGTCAATGTGTTATATTAAACAAATTGTATTCTCTCATCTCTACAGTGTCACGCTATTCGATGTCGATAGGAGAAACGTAGAAACATTGAAAGAAAATAATTATAACCAATTTATTTTGACCTAGTTTCTTTACTCCACATTGTGACATAGTACTGAATCGATTCGCTTAGCACTCCGCCCTAAGGATATCTGCAGATATAAGTACGAACATGTGAAGCAGAAAAACAGCCGTCAATACGAGACGTTTGGAAAATCAAGCTTCCGCTATACTTGTCAATGATGGTGACGTGGTATACTTCTACAATTAACGTCTATTATATAACCAAATTAAACAAATAACGCAAGACTTACGACATTTTATGGATGTACAGTACATATTTTGTGATAAATAGCTCCAAAAGTCGAAACGTTGTGAGTTATTTATCACAAAATATATGTTCGTCCATAAAATGTCGTAAGTCTAGCATTATTTATTTAATTTGGTGTGATGTAACTCGCAACTAATTGGAGTTTTGTTTTGCTTCTTCTCATTATTTTGTACCAGACTTTATGAATACAAATCTCAATATGGGCCTTTTTCGGGCATTTTGGTCAAATGATGGAATTCTCCTGATGATCCTTTTCCGGAAGTTAAGTCACACAACGCAAGACAAAAAGCCATTCTCTTGCGACTACACATTTCGGTCTTCATTCCTACTAATTATGTTCGGCAGAACGAAAGACATTGTCACACAAAAAGCTGCGTACTTGGTAATGAACAAATAATTCCTTTCATCTTGTGAGGTATTTCTATAATGAAATATAATTACTGCACTCAAAAGTAACACCACAGAGCTTTTTGTGCAGTTTCTATATTTTTTGTTCGTTCACTAATCCGTCTTCCTTACAAACAAACCTGACCTCTGCCATTACGACTTAGTTTCGCGTGTAGATGATTTCAGTAATTCGCATATTCCAAACCAAACAAGTAAGAAATTCCAGCATGGAACAACTGGAAAAACTAGAGGAATAAAATCGAAGTATACAAGAATTGAAGGAACTTCACGATAGATGTGATTCTTCTCTTAGGAGTGTGCTGAAATGTTAAACCCGCCTCTGCCTTAGAAAACTTGACCGGAATTGATGGGATGGTCCCTTGATTGCTTCCGGAGAGTAAATTAGTTTATTATACTCCAAGTGGTCATATGCACATTGTAACTGCTCTTTTGACAATACATTTAAGAAGAGAAATTCCCAGGCTTTAATTCGAAAAAAAATGAAGGGGAGATGTGATTTGCAAAAAATCCTTTTTCATTTGTCATTCCTTTATCATTTTCTACTTTGCTTAGTATTTCCATTTCTTCGCTTTATTTATCTACGCTAATTTTGCTTACTAGTGCAATTCACTTTAATAAGCTAACCAACAGTAAATGATATATATAATTTTATATCATAAAAATCTAGGTTGCGGACTCGAGACCTCCAAGCCCCCCACCCTATCGAGTCGATAACATTATTTTGTGTATGTGAATATTTATGTAAGTGAAATTCACTGCACCTAAGAAAGTCGTATGGGAGACAGCTAAGAGTAATCAACCCCAACTTTTTTTTAACGTCTTTGTTCTTTCCCCAGTTGCATCCTCTTCCTCTCTGATCTTTCTCCCCTATTCCAGAACTCAAAGGAAGCGCGCCGAGAATTGGGTGAAGAGAGAGGGGCGAGGGCAATAACTATATAGCAAGCGGCAAAAGGCCGGTCGGGTGACGACAAACGCCTCGCGAGCGCTTGTAGCGTTGCAAATGTTCAAAGCACGAGCGGCGGCGTTGAGTTGACTCCGAGGAGCTCGAGCTCGGTCGGAGGAACTCTCAGAGGGAAAACGCACACTCTACGCACGCAGCTATGCAGGGAAGCGACTACAGCGGAAGAACAATCGATTTTACAATCTTCACAATGGTTCATTTATCCCAATTTATTTTCTAAAGATTAAGGCACAAAATATAACATCCATAATCTACGTGTTATCAGAGTCCTCGCGAATACAAATCTACTCCATAGTTTCATAAACCAACTCATATGAGAATTCATCAATCCTAGTTTACATTCATAAACAGGTAGTGTACATTCGTAAAAAATCTTCTCACGAAGATTCAGTTGTTTTTAAACTCCCATACTGTAAAATGTCTTGTAAACAATAAGAATCAATTTAAATTATTTTTGTGGCAAAACGTCGTGAGTGGAATACAATTAAAGTCTTACAAAGTTCGAAAACAACTGATATTTTATGAATTATTTTAATTCAATTAAAAATAGTATAAATATATTTTACCCTTTTTTGTCGAGTAAACTTTGATTTTGATAGCTCATTCTTTTCAAAATTTTCGGAACCCTTCTCCTCTCTTCCACAAATAGGGAATGAAAAAAGTTAGGGAATGAATTTATCTGTATTACATAAAAAACATTAAACAATGTTTGGGGTCCGTAGGTCTATTATTCGCATGGGTGGTAAAAATATATTCTTACAGAATCGTAAGTTACCTCAAAATTGTACAACTTGGCACCATACTTTACAAATTTTCCACACTTTCAGACTCCTCAGAGATCTAACCCCCATCCTCCCCCGCACCCGAAACTAATCTTGGATCTGCCACTGGAAGTACACAACAACTTCACTAGCTCAATAAAGATTTAAGAGATAAAATTGGTGGCATAACAGAGAAAATATATTCGGTTTATTTCATTTTAACTCGTATTCTGAGTATCAATTAGAAACAAATGTAACTGGAGCTGATATAACAAAATTGTTTGTCATCGATAAATGTATTATTATACTCATAATTTATGGCATTTGATATATAATATTGAAGTAACAAGAAACAATACTATCATTAATGTTTTCGTTGAAGAAAAATACAACTATAGAAATAAAAGAGTTAAATACGAGTATACAGAGAATGATATCGAATCATAAAATTTTGTTAGACATAAAGTGTAGATATAAAAACGTCCAAGAAACCAGACATCCGAATACACAAAGAATTCCCGGTACATTACCAAATACTGTACTGTACAAACATGAGAATGAACCAATATTACGTTCAACGGAAGGAAATCAGACAAGTCCCGATCAAATAAATGTAGTAAATGTTTGTTCCGACCACCATTCAAAACTCGCTTACAGGAGCAGACAAAACAAGGATTCATATTTCACTTCAAATCACTCGGATATGACAGCATATGATATTATCACTACGGTACGATCAAATTTCGTGAATACGATATATTAACATTATTTAATATTCATATTTTCAATAAACAATAACTTAAAAAATATTTTAATTAAATCAAATATTAATTAAAGTTATAGCATTAGAAGAAGTTTAAATTTTCAAAATATATCGGGAAGATCATAAAATAAAAGTTTCAAATGAGTGGTTAATACGCTCGTAACACATAATGTGCACAATATGCGTACTTAGAATGAGATAGAAGTAAAGCTTCTTTTAAGCTATTCAAACATCAATGAAGATAGTGATATCAAATTATTTCCGGATTGTGGTACAGTACAAACATACTACATAGTTTCCTTGTTCAAAGTCGGTTGTAAAAAATAAATAAAATAAGTAGCGCATGTTCCAGAGGAACGTAAATTTTTCCGAGTTGTTGGATATTCAAAAGTCGATGAGACACACAAGAATTTCCACAAAGAAGACAGAAAACGTATTTGTATGAAATACACGACCAATCGATAATACAAACAGGAAAGACTGACATTAATGATCCTTTCTTTCATCCCACACACTGAATTTGCATAGTAAAAGTCAGCGTTCAAGAACAGGTCAGTATAAGGTTTTATCTTACAAGTTAAATTGACGTTCCAGTGAAGGAAACGTGATAAAGAGATTTGTAACTCATTTATCTTCAATAAAAGAAATTTCGCGTTGAAAAAGAAGTAAGATATGAAGGGACAAAGGGTTAACTCCCTCCCCCAGACAAAAAATTTAAACAGACTTATGAGTTAAAGCAACGTCTTTAATTTTAATTATCTTTGACTGAATTAGTATGTGGGAAAATAATTTTAGAGTATTTTGGATGTTTCGGCATTTTGTTCATCTGAGAATATCAATGACTCTGACCAGTCACTCCCAGAGAAAATTAAAATAACTTCATTTGACCGAAGAAGTGCGAATAGTACAGTCGACAAGGATCACTGCCGGAGCACGAAACCGATCAAGGCACGGAAACAGGCCGATCTGCTATTCCTGCTCGTGGAAAAGAAAGCCTTCACTTCTAATTCACACACTTCTTTTCCTGTGTGCTCCCCAACACACTTCCACCAATCCACCGCAAAAATCATAATTATCACTTTACATTTTAAAAAACGTCGTGCAAACTCAACTATATTCTGTTATTCATTCTGCGTGAAATTACACTGTAAGTCAAACGCCATGACATCAATACACGGAAATGAAAACAATACAGAATTGCAAATCTGCTGCGCTTTCGCCTGTCTCCGTGCAGGAAATGGGAAATGGAAACGCCAATTGTTGCAGAGAGACGTCACCGGACGCCACTCGAAGACAAGAAGGGAGGTGAAGAGCGGACGGGGAGAAGCGTTGCGCAAGAAGTCGCGGCGACGGCGCCGCTGGCCAAGGGGACGGTGGAGGCGGGGGCGGTTCCCACGACCACGGGTCGAGGCCAACGGCGCACAAGTTCCCTTCGAAGGCGGTGGACCACTAAGATGAAGCTAAACTCTGTCATTGTTGTAGTCGTATGAATAGAAGACATTTTTATCACAAAAATATTTGAGCACCGAGTGGCGGCTACCAGCAAACTAACCATGACGGAACCACGGCGGTAGATAAAATCGGAATCACCCTCCCCTACGATTCAATAAAATTTAGAAAAGAGGTATTTCTTGACATATTTCAACAATTTTTTTAAAATCAGAAAGCTTAAATCGCGAAAATACTGACATACACCGAAAAAAATGTATATATTATTAATATATTATTATATTTTTATATTGAAATTGGAGAATAATAGCATACCGCAACGGTGGAAGAGTGCTGAGTTCATAACCCTGTGGTCCGCAGATCGAAACTACTGTCCGATAAAATATTTCTGCTCCACACTCTAGTGATCAACGTATTGAATAAGGTCACAGTAGCAAAACCAGCAAACACAGGAACACTCAGTCGCAATACAATATTAGAGTAATTGAAGAAATGGAGTGCAGAAAAAGTAGAATCCTGGAATGGTGGAAGCTGAATGCGATGGGACGGTTAAATAAAAATAAAATAATGGAGAAGGAAAAAGAAAACAAGTATTATCAGAAAACTAGAGACGAAGGTAGAAATCGTAACGCAATCCGGCCATTAGCTAGGAAAGAAGGTGGGTGAAATAACCCTGATTTTTTTTTTGTTAATTTAAGTTCTTAATATGTATTAACAATTTACAAACAATCAATGAACACTGATGATGAAACAATAGAAAAATGCATTAAAGACAGATAAAAATATGAACATCTATTAATTTTTTACAAGTCTGGATACTCCCTGACGACCTATTCTCAATTTTTATTTCTTCTATATCCACGATTGACTTTAACTAGGTTTAGTACCCGGATTGGAATGAAGCGAAGCAACTAGTACATGTACCCTATGGCTGGTTTCTCAAGCTGTTACCGTAGAGAAGCGTTCACTCTTGCAGCCATTTCCAGCTTCCTTCATTACTCGCGCAGTCGTCATCTCCCTTTTCCCCTCCTCCCACAAACGCCCACGCGGATGCAGGAAACGAGCACTCACGCCGTCTGGAGGCCACGGAGCGACAGAGACATCGGGGGGCGCGGCCGAGGGGGCCCGGCGTCGAGCTCCGGTCGACGCACACAGAACCACCAGTTGCCACCACCGAAATCATAGGACATAAGGATTATACTTTCCAATTGACACATTAGGAAGAAAGTACTCCTGTACGTCACAGTAAAAATTTGTTCGTTTTCGAGCAACTTTGTTTCGTTAATTTTCTTGAAGTTGTTCCCACTGCTTTGTTCATTTTATACTGAAGATTTCATATCGTTTCCTCAGTCAAGAAGTCCTTAGTTGGACGCCATTTGTATGGAAGAAGTAGGAATGTTTTATTATTCAGGACCGTGTTTGGAATCAAAGAACACGACCTACAAGAAATACGTATATTTTTCAAAACATATCCTTAAAATCTCCTTTTTATTCGGAATTCGCCAAAAATACCCGATTAGTAATAAATAGTAACTAATAAAACATAATGGAAAATAATAAATGTTACAACCCGTTCTATCAAGACAAATGATTATGTAGAAAATGATTTCCTGGAAGAATTACTTCCAAATGTATAGGAATTGAATAGGTTGTAATTATTTATTACTGAGAATATAATCAACCGGATCGCACTTAGAATATTCGGAGAAAGAGTTCTAATAATAAACTTTAGCGTCAAAAAAGTTGTTACAAAATGCGTAATATTTAAAATACGCCTAAGGAGAGATGTTAAAAAAGTTACATAGGGTTATGTGGTTACGAACAAATTACATCTTTTTATCATCGATTTGAGGAAATACATCAATGGCGACTAAAAGTAACATAAGATTTTTCCCTTTATTTTATTAAGTCATAAACCCGGTTCATAAACACTAAGTCATTACCCAGAAGTACATGTTCTTAATTTTTATTTCACTTTCTGTAGTCTATCCTTTCTGTTTGGTGGCGGACGCAAACAATCTACCATTTTCTTAATCTCCATGCGCACCGTCACAACCACTGTTAATATTTCTTGAAATTCTTCAAAAAAGTCCTGTCTTGCCAATAATTTATACGTTTCCTACCCCGGTCACATTATTTTTCTTCATTAGGTCTAACAGCCCCATCCTCTCTTCATTATCGAACTCGGAATCATAAAGTATATGTGAAACCGTTTCTATTCCTTTTCCATAAATACAATAATAATCAGACTTCATAGAAAGTTCCAAGTTAAACCAAACGCAAAACCACGAACGAAACCCGCTATCCCTCAAATAAAAAAAGAAAAAAGAATAAATAACTTCGATTTTTCGATAAAACGTGATTAATGCCTTTTAAAATTAGTCAGAACTTAAAACACATATCCCATACAGATACCTCCGCACTTATCTTAATGAGTAGTTCCCTTTAATAAATGGGGGACTTTTCACTTGGAGTAAGGGGTAGCTTCCATTACAGATCATGGGTCAGCTTTCATCCGTTAGCGACGTACTTACTGATCGATGCAAGGCAAAAAAAAATCTTCCAATCACAAAGTTCAGTTCTTCTTTATACACGCCACATTTTTGCCTTGAGAACACCCAGAGCGCTCCGCCATTCATCACAAAACTTCATTTCGTTCCCCTGTTTCTTTGCAAACGCTTTTTGGAATGAACAAAGTCGTCGCAAAGAGAAGACACGTCTACGAGAACTCCGCGTTTCAAAGATGCCAGGGCGCATGGAAGGTAGTGTTCGCATCAAAAAATACTCACAAAAGGCATGTTGATTCTCAGTTAGCTAATAATGAAAAACGGTTAATTTTTGTTAAATTCACAAACAACCGAAAGAACATGTAGAAGTGGTGATTAAATTATAAATAAAGAAATTAATATGTGACAAACACAATTCACAAGACGATACCAAAATAGATCAAGTTATCCAAATAAAACTGGATTGCTCCTACTGTGATTTTGTAAATTCATCGATTAATACATGTAAATTTCCTTTAGCGTAGCTGTAGGAACATCATTAATCCGTCATCTTAAACAATTACACTTTTTTTTTAATTGCTGTTTTCTATAAATTTTCAAGCACAATCTTGACGTTTGTCGTAATTTCTTATCGTTACTTCGTCTGTTTTATAAAAATTAATAGTACAGAATACTTTTTTGTTTTTAATTAATGTATTTATATATAATATATAAAAATAAATATAAAAATGTATTTGCCATTCGAGTATTCATTGTGAACCCCCTTTTCAGGAGAAATCTCTATAGACGCCAATAAAAACAAATAATATGTTCGACAATTCTATACAAAGTAGTGCAATTTATGTTTGTCGTGAAAAATGCGAAATGACTCCGGTACTATTATTCCCAGATGCATAGAGAACAAAAACCCGGATATTCCAAAACAAAACGAGAAAAAGGAAAATTGAAAATGAAAAGAGATGGTTCATAAAAGGTAATATCACACCCGTGTTAGGATCGCATTGCATTTTGTTCGTCTCCTTTTTCACGCCCTGTATCTTTTGTCCGCGATAGAAGCAATAAAAACGGCGAATAAAAGGTTCAGAAGCGAATTGTAGGTGCACTGCACGACTGAGAGCAAATAGCAGGCGTGTCTTGCGCTCCGCGCTCCACTTGCTGTCTCACTGAATTCCGCCGCATCCACGTAACCACGATTGTACCCGAGCAACCTCCATACCAGCGTACGAATTTGAGGAATTGCTGCTCATACACTTCAAGTCATGTGACTCGACCGAAAACAATGCTATATGGCTGCGTAACACGCATTGCCAACTTCAACGAATTTAATTAATTTCCGAATTGAAGTCACTATTTTCTGTATTTTTAATAGCACAACAATCTAAGACAAAAGGTAATCTTCGTTCCATACGCTCGATGCAAAATAAAACAAAATATCGCCTCAAGGACAAGTGAATTTACTGGATGAGCGATGTTGGCGATAGATTAAAGTTTAAAGAAATCTGAAAGTACTGCCAACGTAACGCGAGGTACACTTATCGATGCCCTTATGGACGATGGCGAAGTAAAAGCGTTGTCTGCATTGTACACAAGTCCTGTACCAATATCAAGTCAGTTAGACTATCAATAAATAAATAAATAAATTAATTAATAATTGATCGTCAAGAGAGCAGTAACAAAACAGTCTATATTCTAATTGAAAATAATAAACTCATTTACTGCTACTACTTTACAATAAAGTAATAAACACTACGTTCTCTCTCGTTATTTTCTTCTTGGTTTATAATTTCTCTGAGTACATAACTTGCGAAGTTACATAACCTGGAGTATAAATTTCTACTCGTTTATGACGACAATTATGACGATTAACAATTCATCGTAATTTTATAGGCGTTGCTTTTTTTTATTTCGTATTTTGGAGGTAACCAAGTTTTATCAACATCTACGTTTATTAAGCTTCAACGCTTTCCCACTATGCATATAATAATGAACAAATACTTCTTAAACTAAAATGTATGTAAATAAAATAAACGAATATTTCTTAAACCCTTTGATGCAAGAACACATCTAAATCTAGTGAATGAAACGCTAACAATAAGCACAGATTCTTTTTTTCAGATGTACGCTTTCTGACATTTATTTTTAGAGTATTTGAGGAACAAGTTTTATCAGCTCGTATCGCGTAGTACTTTTTGTTTCAGTACTTCTCTGCATGTCGACCAGTTTGGAAAGATAACTCCTTCTGATACTGATAAGTACGACTGTATTTAAATATTACCCAAACAAATTTTCCCCTGAACTTATTATCTGGACAAACTAATGCAAATATGTTTGACTCGTATAACTCACAGAAGTTACCTACTTTCCTCGTAAATTTCTGATACGTATTCAAGAATCTGATATTCTTAAAATTCCTTCCCATCGTGGATGATACGTCATGGAATAAATACTAAATTAGCAATACCGTTGATAAATGTGCGTCCTTATGGTCGTACAAAATTGTTTTCGCAACGACAAAAAATTCAAATAACAATTATTTTCAAACTAAAAGTTATTTGCGGATTTCATTACTCGCATCGAGGTAAAATTTAACATTCGTAAAGAAACCGACACGCTGCGGAAAAGGCGTAACACCATTATGTGTTACTTCAATGGGCAAATAATCTATTATTATAATTCACTACAGCAAAGATCGTATATGTCACAGAAACCTAAACAAAACAAAAAAATTTAAGCAACGAATAAACAATGTCATATATTTCCGAAAATTTTACTCCTTAACGAGCGCCATAGACGATTCACTTTCAGCGTGTACCAAGTGCGTTCATCAATTCATTTTTTTTTCATCTATACATATATAGCCTAATACACTCACTCAAATCAAATAAATAAACATAAAATCAAATAAAAATGAGACCGCTGTTCCGAGGACAACCAGTGAGCGGTCCGCGAGAGAAAATCTTAGCAGGAATGGCAATTTTTATATTTCATTAAAAATTAAAACAAAAACTGTATTTTAAGAAATTATTTTGATGATTTTATGTAGAAAAGACTTATTTGTTACGCATATAATTGGAATATTGATTTAGTTTGAATCGTACTTGAGAAACTGGAAACAATAGTAAAAGGGGAAATAATCATTCGTCTCGTATGACTGATATCCAATCAGATGTTGGACAACACATTCATTTTGGTCACGGTTCAAATATCTACCACTTGAGTCGTTTATTATTTTTATTATTATTATGTCAGCCAGCTTTTACAATTCTTCTTTAAGTTAAAAAGCATTTATTCTATTGTTATAGTACGAAATGAATATCATGCAAATAATAAGAAATGTCTCTACCTAATATTTAAATAAATTTACAAGAAGTAAAAGATTTCGTCATTCTGTCATTCTTTATTGATGCAAAATGCCTTTTCGGTCGCATGGCGGCCATCTTAAATCAATAAATAATGACAGAATGACGAAGTCTTTTATTTCTTATGTACATCAATCCGTCAACATCAGACCAATTCCTCCAATTAAATAAATTTATTGCCAAAAACAGTTACTGCGTGTGGCCACTGAAGGACAATAAACTAATTTACTCTATTAACATTTTAGCACACTCCTAAGATAAGAATAAATATAGTTCGGTACGTTTTGGGTTATAAAATTAACATAATACCAACAAATTTGTATTTAATAAAACATAAAAGCTTTTTCAGTAGTATGTATATTATCAAAATATAGATTATTCGGAAAGTATTGTTTATAAATCGTTAGTATTAAATCACTAAATTCGAGATTTAGTATTTCAATAGATGACGCCCCTGGGTATTTCACAAATACATTAGTTTATTTTAATTACTCAGTGGGCCTTGGAATATAAAATCACGAATTTAGTGGTCCGTGAGCCCCAAAGGTAGGTGACCGCTGGTTCAGACAACGTGGGAAAGCACATTTCCTGTCCATTGAACCTGATATAAATATTGCAACAGAATCGAACATTTGAAGAAGTACCCCATGATACAGTATATGCACAAAGGCAGAAGTAAGTCTGTTGGCTGCTTTATAGCACGCAATATTCTTCCGTCACGCAAGAAGCGAAGAAACGAATACATCGAGCGCACGCGAACGCCACATCTCACTACAATGGTGGGTTCTCTACGACGAACACGATGTCTCTCGTGTAACAAAAGTCACGTGTTCCTCGTGTCACACAGTGTGCCACCTGCATTTAAAAGAGAGACGTGATAATTGTTAATTAAGTGCTCGTTCCTCGAATAAGTACGTGCTACGTGAGTTGCAATTTCAATACGATTACCACGACCGAGTGTTGGGTGCGGGAAATGCGACAATGAATCGTGGAGAAGACGAACACGTACCCCTTTTCATTCGTGTGAATCGTCTTACTCTTTTTTTCTTTTTTCTTTTTCATGTCTATCACTTTGTGATGTGGCGAGGTTCGGGTAATCAGGCCAGCTCATCTACCTTGTTACAAGGTGAAGGAATTCGTAAGGAGAGACGTTGGGTTGCTAGTCTGAAAATTACGAGGTCTCATTGTGCCCCACAAGCAAAAAGATGACCGATAAAAATCGGAAGTACATTTTTTTGTCTTTCCCACAGCATTGAGACTGGTTGAGATAAAAGCAGAGGACAATTTCAGTTCATTTGGATAATAATAACCCTTGGCACCAACGGGTAAGTATTTTAATGGTGTTTTTTTAAATCGTGCTTTTTGAGACATTAGGACGAACGAAAAATATTGTTTCTCTAATAAAATATTTTTATATGAAAAAGCAAGACTTTTGGGGACACTGATCACGAATGCGATGTTAAAAAATAGTTTTCAATTCTGACACCTACTAGTATAAATATGTGTAAAACAATGTTTCGCGATAAAAATAATGAAGTGAATGACTTCCCATGTTATATGATTCTTCGACGAACTGGGTATTCTCTCTTTTTTTACCGAGGCTTTAGGGTTCGCCAACATCAAAGTCATTCGAGTCCCTCATGTATTCTCTCAGCATTTTTGTATAAGCTCACAAGTCAAATTTTCATTTGAAGTCATGTCGGGAAAAAAAGTGTCTGAATCGTCAAACATATTGATTTTGAAATATTCTTTGTCTCAATGTACTACTCAAAACGAAGTTATTACCGCGGGAGTACGACCACAAACGGCAACTTCCAGAAGTTGGTTCTCTCCTAAAATTAAACAAAGAATCTTCAATCAGTCTGTAAGTGTAATAACCATTCAATGTCATCTTGTTACACAAAAGTTATGAAGTCGAGTTTTAAATCACTTAATATGCCTGTTCACATGTCTCTTAAATTTTGGTTTATATTTCTAAGTTTTGTACGCGTTCTAGGTAATGCAAAACAAAAATCATTTTCAATCGTTATTCCTCCAAATATGTCCATTTAATGACCAGAAAAATTCTTTCGTCTTTTCTTCGAAGAATTCGATTCCTCATTCTTTAATTAATCATGCGTTTGTTTCACAGAAATTACGAGTATCGTCTGACAAAATCGAGGGAATGACGTAACTTAAAGAATGACGCATCGTTAAATTGAACAGAGCTCGCTTCCCTGAACTGAAACACAGACGATCTAAAATCAAATACAATACCGATTGATAAATCAATAAAATAGATTCCCTAATATCTGCGCCTCTGTCATCAGCGTAGCGGATTTTCGACTATGGAATATTACGATACTTCCATTTAAACTAATTAATGCATTAGTATTTATAATTTCGAAAATCATAGACAATCAATTAAACAAAATTACCGTAGTAACCCATAGTATCTTCACAAGGTTAAGTTATTTAAATGTCAGAGCTTTGACGAATTTTTATGGCATCAGCAGCGTAATAGTATTCTCCTAGTTCCACGTAAATTTACCATAGTAAACGAGAAAACATTGAATGTTTAAAACACAATTTACTATTTTCGGAACGGGATACGAGGTAGCGTGAGTTTTGATAATTATCGACTGTCGATAGTCGGCGAACGCCCAGCTGGTAATTATCGACTGAAATTCGACAAGAACAACGCCAGGGAAATCATAAAAAGAGCATCGAAAGCAGGGACCACCGTACATCTTTAGAGAAAAAATATCAATTAACATGTTGGAGATTGACGGCGAAATTNATCTTTAGAGAAAAAATATCAATTAACATGTTGGAGATTGACGGCGAAATTCTTGGGTGCAACAGATGCCGACGCCGACGCCGGCGCCGCTTAGAAAGGCCGTGGACGCCGGGAACGAAAAATGTCGTTTCATATGGCGCCAAGGACGTAGGTCACGAGAGGTCGAGGACTAGGAAAGGACGGGTTTGAGGATAGAGGTCGAGGATGGTGAAATATGCGAAAAAGCAGCTGCGGAGGTGGTCGCGGCTGGTGGCCAGTAAGACTCTAGAGTTATCGAGTTACGAGGATTCTGATTTGATCCAATAGGAAATGCGTAGAATTGTAATGTCATATTCCCAATATGACATTATTATTATTATGTATGATTACATGATGTATAATGATAATGTATATTATTTTATATGAAATATAAAGAAACGAATTTACTCAGCAAGCAATACACTTGCAACCGACATATGTATAGAGATTCTATACAATAAAAGAGGTGAAACGTAGAACAACATTAGAATCTGATTTTAATAATCGTGAATGAAAACTTATAACATTAATTAATATTTTGTATTTTTCGTGTTGCAAAGTTGAGAACATGAAGAGGACCGTTGGGATACTTTTTTATTGTTATACTTTTCTATGTTATAATATTTCCCACATATTACACTTGAATAAATTGTTAATGTGCTATTAATAACAACTAATTTTATAAAATTCTCTTAATATTTTTTAAATCCAGTTTATATTTATTATAATCCAGTTCTCAGTGATAATAGAAAGTGATTTGGAGAGAGACTTTACGACACCCGTCCAAGTAATTCCACAAGAAGTCGCGTAAAGAGAAGTGTGAAGAGAAGAGAAGCTCAATCGGATAAAAGAGAAGAAGAAAGCAAAGAGCAAAGACGAGATACACGTGTCCCATGCCTTGAATCGCCTATTTGCCATTGCGAGCGCGTACCAACACTAGAGGAGCGGGAACGCGGCAGTTGGAACGTAAGACGCGCGATGAACCCACGTCACGGGAATACGCAAATACTAGGTCAAACACGGCGTCACAGCTTTCATCTGCCTCCTACACCCTTCTTCTTCTCCTTTCTTTTCTCAGTAGCAAACAAGTCTCAAAAAAGAAACGACCTTCATTAACCCGGTGACCAAACTTCCCAACCCCGCCCAATAGAATTTACGTACAAACGATCCATGCATTTTCATGAAGGTTTACAAGGCAGAGTCAACGCACTACGTCGGAGCATTTGCGTCAACATTGACAGGCGTTTCGCCGTTGAACTACAGTTGCGGGTGAAAGGTTGCACGGCGGTAAAATTGGGTTTTAATAACTTTCCGAAGCGGCAATCGAGTACGAGGGCATATTGATATTTATATGCCTCGTACAGCAAACAGGCTTGCCTGTGCAAAATGTGAAACAATTAGACACACCAGGTAACGGGAATGTTGCTTTAATCATAATTAATGCACATTGACGTGATACATTAATATACCACAATTGCCAATACACTTCTATTGATGAGAGAGGGTTAATTGACAGGTCAGAAAGTTGAGAACGGAAATTGTGGAATACGTTAGCGAACGAATTAATGTAATGAATGTCGAACGTAACCAAAAAATAGTACGCGTAAAATTGTTAAAATTTGATTGTTTGGATATTCGAATATGTTTTTGTTAAACATTCTTATCGACTGAGTAAGTCAATTATAAAACCAAAAATTTTCAGAAACTAAAAAATATTTTATGAAGAGGGGAAGCAATGTCTTGAAATTTCCTTCTCAGAATCACTTTCTGACTAATTATGAAAATTTCTGCGTCACAATTTAATTGGTACATGAACCTGTGATATAATGTTTCTTGAAAGGACAAATTGAGTCACTTCAGTTCGATTTCTTTATCAGATAATAACAATGTTTAATTCATACAGCTTTCGAAAATTATTCGAACCAAATTCATCACGGAGAATAAAATAAATGTTATGAACGCATGTTCATTACAGTCTACACTACTCAAATGAGTGCATAATGTTTTTTAAAATAATTTTTCAAACAATTTTGTTTGTTATATTGTAATTTTGAGAGAACGATAAAACATTTTTTTTTAGAAATAAAGATTTGTTTATGTAAGTTTAAGTACGCGTGATATTTATTTATTTTTTTAATATTTCACACTACTTAATCTTTAAAGCAAGAATTAAACGCTTTGGATTATGTTTCTTTCTTTGATAAGGTGTTAATGATGATTAAAAAGACATGTGAGAACCAAACATTTGCGAACAATTCATTTGTATTCCTTCACATAACAATAAAGTTTGTTATCAAGTATAAAAGAAGTTGTTAAAACCATACCGGTAAAAATTCATCCATTACGCCACTGCCCACTTAGTATTCGACAAACAAATTAGCTTTGTGTCCGGAATTCGATTCCTTCAGTGAAGCAAAGTGATGGCGTGACATACTTCGCACGGCGAACTCACAAGAGGAGCGGAAACGTCCCTAGCAGATTGAAGCGATTACCCAGGCGGACAAGCGAGGCTGCGACGGGTGTTACGGCGAATTAGGGCTAATGTCGCACTTGTGACGAACGGCGCATGATTTGGAGACACGGACGTGTCTTAGAACACGTGCTAAGCGAGGAAAATCATGCGTACGATGTTACAGTTCGCGATTGAAGCTTAGCTACGGCTCGAACGTCGACTCTGCAAATACGTAAGTATTGTTCTAATATGTAAATATTGTTTCTACTATTCACCATTTCTAATATGGACTATGACATTGAGTATTTATTTGCATCGTATTACGGAAGTATCCATTGATGTCCCATTCTTGGTTCTCTAAATGCAAAACTTCCACAAAAACCATCCGNCCATTCTTGGTTCTCTAAATGCAAAACTTCCACAAAATTTACGGATTGATTGACAAACGATCGCCCTCAATAAAGCAAATTACTAAAAACAATCTACTCTTTGGTTATCAATTCTGAGAGATACACAGAACGTCCAAGTTTGTAAATACACGAATAATAATGCATCCACTTCAAACCAAGCATTAAAAGGTGTTTAACTTTCCTCCTCACTCTTTAAAAAACTTTCAGTAAATGCTTTGTCACAAAAAAGCTATAAATTCTTCGAAGCCCGCCAGTAATTACTTGGAATTCATTTGTCATGTACACAATTCATTTGTATTCCTTCACATAAAAATAAAGTTTGTTATCAAGTATAAAAGAAGTGGTTAAAACCATACCGGTAAAAATTCAAACATGAGATTCAAAAATATTTTATTTAAAGCATCCCGTTTATACATAAATATCTACAGTGTTTGTTCAGTCATAGGTATTTCCAGCCAAAAAAACTTAATGTTTGAATTAAATAATAACTTGTACGTGGCTAACATTGCGGAAAGACTTCAAAATATGTCCATTTCATTTTAAATTGAACCTGTAGAGAATTCCGAGAAACTCAATGATATAAATTGTCAGAGCCATGTCAATGAATTAAATATTATTTGGGTCACATTCTAAAAAATATCCCACGCATTAATCAAAGAAGAATGAACGAATTTTAATAAGTTAAGTTATGAAAAAATGTTCTGGAAATTGCGTTGTGAAACGTTTGTAGATCAAATGACTGGTTTTGGTCGAACATCTGAACAATACAATCTACTTCATATTATATCTAAATTATTATATACTGAAAAGGGGAAGGACTAGCAAGATGATTTTATAGATATTTCGTCAAATAATTGAATATTTCATCTAACAGCGAATCCAATGTCAGTTACACATGCGTTATCCACCACAGTCGTCCCTACAAAGTTCACCGTATTCCTGCCTTCATTTGCAAATTGCACAGGGACAGAACGTTCTAATCTCGGAACGAAGTCCTACGGTTGCGTTAAAAAAGATACACGATTCCCACAACACTCACAGAGCCAATTTCAGCTCAATTCCAAAACGGCACGGGATGCAGTAAAAAAAAAGAAGAATCTAACCGCAATTTTTTTTCACCATTATCAGTTGAGACCACGGTGCTTTGGCGAGCAATCCCCGCGAAAGGAGTCTAGAAATGGCATCGAATTCATCCCCCACTGTTGCACCAGCATTCGGGGAGTTTACAGCGCAAAAAGGTAGGATCTCTATAAACGGAAGGTTCATTGTCCATTACCCAGAGCTCAAGAGAATTCAGAAAACATTGATATGTACATCTAGATTAATGTTCTTGTCACATAATATTTTAACAAAACCAAAATCATTGCTACAAATATTCTGTCCTTACGAATAAAAATATTAATTAAGAAAAATAAAACGGAGCACCCTAACGAAGATAAAAAATATTACTTCGATGTTGGACACACAAGAATTGTGTAATAAATGTCAGAATATACCGATATATTTACACAAACTTTTTCTGTACTAAATTATAATATTACAAATAACCACATAAAATTATCGGGAGTAAATTATCACCTCTCACGATATATTTCTGTTTCATATTTATCTCCAAATGAAAAACGATAATATAACATTAGGAATCTAATTAAAGCGAACCAAAACGAATAATTTCCCGATCGATTTTTCAACAAGTTATAGAATTGGGAGACGAACAAAACAATGATAGAAACCGTATACCTTCCAAATCTTATTTTGAAATTAACAATTCGGCGTTAAATGAATCTGAAAACATTTTATGTCCTTCATAATTTAAGGATACTGCTTACGAGCCAGTGGCGGATGTATGGGTGGGTGGAGGGGGGTTATACCTTCCTACCTTCCACCCATTGGACCTGAACTCAACAGATAAAATTGAAGTTGATAAATGGCATACCTTTAAAAGTGTTACCAGATTCATAATTGTTATTTGATATAATTGTTATTGTTATTAATAATACAATTGTTACTGTTATTAATAATACCGGATTAATAAAATGAATAATACCAGATTAATAAATTAACAATACCATATTATTAACTTGAATAAATAATTGTTATTGTTATTAATAATAACACATTGTAAATTATTTATTTAATGCATTTTATTTAAAATTAATATTTATAAAATTTGCGTCGTAAAACCATAATTTTAAAACAAAAATGTTCCCCGGTTAGACCCCACCCCCGGCTACGATCTGGACCCGCCACTGTTACGAGGTAAAATCATGACAAAAAGTAATACAAAACTTTAGATCCTTATTCCATCACTGACGATTAAGTCATCAAACTATAAATGAAATCACTTTTCATGGTTTAAGTTAACATACGTAAAGAACGATCGCATGCTGACTATATTTCACGAAGAAAAACGTTCAATTTTACTTTGTCTCTACAGTAATCCTGATCAATAACCCATTAGGATAGGAAAAGCTAATCAGCCAAAGTATCTGTGCGGTAACACCCAAAAGTCAAATAATATTCACTCCTCACACATCTTACGAAATTGATCCCTGGAAATGTGGAAGTACTACATCGAAGAGTCATGCTATATTGTAAGGAAAGAGATAAATGTTTTCGAATTTCCGAAAATACTTTTTGGGTTTCATATTATGTGGCCTATAAATTTGAGCTTAGAAAACTATAACGAATGGATAGAGAGAACAGACAGAAATTTCTATTACGTATGAATGAAACTGGCAGTGACGTTTCCGAATGTTACGTAAACGGTCAGAGGGAGGTCTCAGAACAATCAGTTACCCCAGAAATCAGCATTAACGTCTAAATCGAGCGATAGGAATTTTTTTGAGCAATAAGTTCAACTTGAAGCCACGTGGAGAGAGAGAGAGAGAGAGTAAAATACGATACAATAGTTCTTTCTCAACAAAACTCGAAGCAAACGGGTACGCAAGTCAAAACTGGAAACGGGGCGATTACTCCGAGGTCCTGGCAGTCAGGCCGGTTCAACTCGCCGCAGCGAGGCGCTCTACAGCTGAGGGCAATGTGGCAACGCTGCGCGAATTATCTCATCAATGGAGTCGACTGCGAGAAAGGCTGGCTGCTTGGTGGACTGCGGAGTCCGCGACGCGCAGGGCGGGGCCCGGCGGGCGTCGCGAAGGGAAGAAGTGTGTTCGCCCTTGCCCTTACCCTTACCACGAACCATTCGTCGGAATGGGGCACTACTACATAACGACGTTCGAGAGCTCGGATGGATATCCATGTGTTTAATTGACACTTCGTATTTAAACATCGGAAATAATGGGTGAGAGCGCTGTTTTGCATACGCCTGCAATCTAATCATGAATGTTTAAAGAAATACTTGGGAAGTTCTTCAATTCTCTGGTGCATATGTTCCAACTCATACACATGTGTCCACTATTTCATAGATATCTTCAGTTAAATGTTACGCCTCTTTCACACTAACATCACCGGAAAGGAAAGCCGATCAAAATAGACATTTAAACTCGGAAAAATTCCCATAGTACTAAAAGTTTGTAAGTAATTTAAAATAATTTCAAAGGTTTTTCCACTAAAAGGTCCCATCGATCCGACTTGTGCTACAATTTTTCAGCTCTATGGTAATGTTACCGGTGTTGAATGACTGGGTTATGGTTATTTCTGATAGAATCGGGTAGTGCGAGAGGGTCAGGTGTTTCCAAATAACAAGAGGGTGATTTGAACGACAAGCAATCCCAATTTTCACAGACGAATATTTTAGAACGGGTTAACTTTTCAGATTCTGTGTCTTTTAGTGGTTAATTTTACTTAGTCGACAAAAGAGAACATTCCTCATCCTTTTATTTTAGACAGTAAAATAAGCGGAGGTCACAATTCATTAGATTATACCAGACATGATTTCACTCAATGCAATTTAAAAGGAAAATGAAATATTGACAGCCATTCAGTCCATATAAGCCAAGCATACATTTATTATAACTCACGTAATATTGCACACCGATAGAATCCGACTTTTGCTGAATGGGATAATTTTACTAATGCACATTTGTCTAATTGTCAAAAACAATCTTTGCAACACATTCACAAAATCAATAATACAAAACTATGTAGAAAACACAGAAGCTTAGGAGAAAACTACTCTTACACATAGGTAAACCATACTTTGAATTACTTTTCTCTTTCAATGATATTTTTTTCTAAAGCCGAATATTTATCAAACTTTTGAATGATCACGCACAATTGCGTATTGAATCAAAACACACAGAAAGGTAATAAGTATGCATCAAAGAAAACAATAAACCTAAACGTCATAGTACAAGTGCGCACTGAATCATTAAGACATATAATTTATCTCCCGAAGTAAAACTTTATTATTGAACGCGAATGTTCTTTCAACTATTTAATTAACAATCCACATCGGGCAATAAGAATAAATCTACACTGCAATACTGTTTTGAATGGATAATCTCTTAATTTAACTAGTTTAAAACAACTTCAATAAATTAAATGAGATAGCAGAATCTCACAAAAGAAGGGTAGGGCATGTATTTATAATGGCTCGTTAACACAAAGAGAATTCAGTAAATGAGGAAGACAAAGTGGTTTTGCTTTTCATGCGGGAAAATAAAGAATTTCATAATATGCAGTAATATGTCAGCAACACACATCGCGGATATGAATGTTTTATGAAGACCTCGGAACTTTGTCAACCAAGTGGGACGAACAATAATCAACAAGGTAAAAAACTACGTTCAGAGTGTACATCAAAAACAGTCACGGAAAAAACTGATGTAGAGGCATAATTATGATGAATTTTCCAACAACATTAAAGAGAATTACGAGACTGGCTCTTGATATTTTTAACATAATAATGAATGTAGGTAAAATATACCGACATCGCTTAATTAGACAAGACAACAAACCGAGATATAATTGGATTGATGTTAATTCAAATAAATTAAAGAAAGTACCACCAAAATGCCATTTTACATTTATAGAAAGAAAATAACTACGAAATTTAAATTTAAAAAAATCACTTGAAGGCATTCTACGTTATAATATTCAGCAAATGAATAATCCATTATCATGATGGTACAGAGTTCTCGATTCAATACCATTCAAGCAATATTATTTCATCACACCCGACGTTGCAATTCATCACTTAAGAAAATTACATCAATGAGTCTTCCACTAAATTGCTTTATGGATGATGATTCAGTCTTGACAAGGGACCCAAGCCTGCTGCAGGTTGTTCCTAAGCTTACGGGGCTTTGTAATGAGCCTTCACTTCTAATTCTTAAATAGGATGAATTTCCGCTGACAATTAATATTTGAAAACGAATCAGATCCTTGCGTAGTTCCTTAACGTGTCTCATGAACGACCAATTGGTTCACAAAGGTCAAGATTAATGTCTTGACAACGGGTTTCGAACCACCTCCGAATAACCAACAGGCGGTTTATCAAGCTGCAAATACATCCATACCACACATCTCTTTCGATACCTACGATCCCAAAATTAAATACCTGACCATGAGCAAACTTCGTTGGAGAAGTTGAAGTTAACAGTCCAAAAGTAAAAATAAAATGTATCTTTTCTCGAACTCTCTTAAATATATTTGGCATTCAACATTGACAGGGATGAGTTCTTGAAGTTAACAGCTATTGACTATAGCAACTACAATAATATTAGACTTTTTATATAAATATTTGTAGAATTAGATTTTTTATATATATTTTATATCACAAAATTACTATGATACTAGATGAAAATTTTGTTAAAAATCAACAAGGATATCAAGGTTCAAGTTTCATTAACAACTTAATCTGAAATAATTTAAGGATATTCCATTTGTCCAGATGTCATTTTTTTTTCTCGGATGAATGTTCTTCAGATTGCCTCTCAACCTCAAACTGCATGAAAGACTGAACTTAGATCGTACGAGGCAATCGGCGCTTTATTTTTCTTCCGATAAGAGCAATTCGTCATGGTCCAGTAAATACGACGTAGTCTAAATAAACGGATAAATGACACATTCAGCGTCCAGCCGTTACTGGAATTAGAGTTTATACCACTTGTCAGAGAAAGAAGGAAGATAAGAATTATGCAACAAAGTAGATAAGTGTTGGACGGGTGCTACATGAAAATAGTCATTGACTACTATCTGATTTTTTATTATAGACCCCTCAATTTGAACTACTGTACATGTTTATCACTTATTTATGAATACATACTAAGTTTTAAACGTTTAATTTCATTGATCATATGATCACAGCATTTTGCTGAAGGCGACATATAAATTTTATTCCTTAATAATGTGCCTGGTCGTTTTTAGCAATGTTTTTAGAAAAGGGTAATAACTCATTATATTTTGCATGTAGAAGCTCGAAATTTTGAAATGTTGTCACAAACATAATAGTTAACTTTTTTGATACTATTAGTTTATTTTATAAAAAAAATAGTAAAATCGACGAATCGGGAAAAACGGTAAAAATTTCTCGTTTTTTGAAACATTTCTGTTATTAAAACAGTATGATTCGTTTTTAGAACCATTTGTTTTACTTGAGTATAAGAAGACAAATTTAATGGTGTTAATTTTTTTTTCTGCGATCTTTTGTGGCATGTACAGTAGTTCAAAGTGAGGGGTCTATAATAAAAATCCGATAATAAGTTGATGTTTTCCTCAAATTAGTTGCAGCTGAATCATTACCAGTTTTTTGAACAATTATTAGCTGAAGCTAGCTATGCCACGGAACAACCGAATCAGTATCTTTGCATCAATTGTCGACGATATTGTCCAATATTCAATATCCCAGTTCATATAGCTGAGACAATTGAAAAGCGGACAATCCTCCTCCTTTCCACCTCTCACTACTAAGAGTAGTAGGATACTATTACTAACTACTACTACTAACAACCCCACATGGCCCAAGTTGTTGGTAAACTCAGCTAATCAGCCCTACCACCCACTTCGTATAGCCCCTATCGCCTCATGTAGATAAGCTTCATTAGCAAGCTACATTTCCAATTTACAAATACTATAATAAATGAAAGAAAAGATACTGATTCGGTAACTATTCGCTGCAACCGGGAGATGTGATAATGCATGTTATTCCTGCCCACCGCAAGAAAACCGTTTTTACTTGTCTCGACATGATATAGCTGTAACGAAGAAACTGATGCGGTTGCTCTTCGCTGTGGCCATGGGCGGGAATAATTCATGCTGTTCCTTCCAGACGCAACAACAGGTTTTGCGCATCTCTCGACGTGCATCAGCTGAGCCCGTGCAAAGAAACTGATGCGTTTACACCGAGCCATACCTACAGTACTCGCGGAGAAGCAAAAGTAATCAGGGAGGCGCATAAAGACCACGTGAAAGTCATGGAGCCAATGCCGGTATTGCGATTTTCCGTTTCTTACTCTCGTTATACGTGGTAGATTTACTCGTGTCAACACAATAGTGAGTTCGTAGGTTACCGCGAACATGTGCATTGTAGAATCGGCAATAATTAACGTGGCAACTTTGAAGGACAGAGGACTTGATCTCTAACCTTACGCCGCAGGGATGCTGCTTGACGTTAGTTTTTCCACAATACATATTAGTCTATTATATGTCTAGGTACCAAGGTATGTCATCTGGAATGGAGCTCCGCTACGCAATCCCCGTAGCAGACATATGACAACACCGCACTTCCGCTCCATTAGTTACAACTCCTTACTTTTCTTTCGCCGCGAGGACCGTAGATGAAATGGGACTTGAGAGACCCAAGGATCGGTCGTCAACACAGACCGTGTATAGCGACGAGAGCGTGGGAGTATTCCGTTGCAATGGGCCAGTGGGGCGAGACGTGCGAGGCTCGGGTTTCGAACGCGCGGTTGGGAATACAGCTTGTGACATCTACACCTCTGAGAGATTCGCGAGGATTACGCATCGGCAAGGTGTGCGGCGTCGCACCTCTCGCATGGATGACTTCATGGGGGAGGTGCAGACAGACCTGCCTCGTCTTTCCACTCGACAGATGACATGAATCACAATGAAGAAATACATTAGTACGTAATATACTAACAAAAGAGCAATCTAGAAAGCGTTTGATTGAAGGGAAAACTATTACTTCTTCTACCGGAGGCATAATACCATTGGAGACGAGAAAAGAATTGGAAGAGTGGACTACAGAAGTTGTACAAAATTTTACATTGCCTTATAATTCATCTAGAAAAATAATTCATTAATACACGAGTCCCAGTTCCTGTAGTTTTCATTACATTGTTTAATTATTCCATGGTATTTGATTATTTTGCCATGGAATAATGCCATGGGACCATTTGAAGTTCAGTTAATCGTATAGTTCGGAGTTATTCATTGAAGGAAATTAAAGCACCCAACATAATACAGTGGATAAAGAAT
>NNCF01126718.1:337438-359335 GCA_002313205.1 Laupala kohalensis | reverse complement strand
ATATATTGTGAGATTTGAATAATTCAGCAATTAATTGTTAATTAAATCATCCTTGTTAGGAAATAATGAAATTTAGAAGAGAGGGAGAGTTGAAGAAATTTAAAAGGACGGCCGTTGGAGATTGACGAAGGGCTACAGTCGCATCGGGTGTGGCGCAGTCCTCTGTCGGCTTCTTTTGGCGTCAAGACAAATTTATGACTTTTTAGAAATTGCAAGTTAGCGAGGGGATGGGGGAGGCGACCCAACCCGACCAAATAAACCCAGATGTGCGAAAGGTCGAAACAAGAGACAGATTGTTCGAAAGATCGTTGAAAGTAAAACGTCGTTGCAAGAAAACATTAGAAGCCCTTTAAAAAATTTCCCAATCAGAGTCGAGGCGTAAGAAGGGGGAATCGTTTTGGCATTGGAAGTTTCGATCACGTGGGATTCAAAATTTTGAAGATTTTTTGGAAGGAGAGTAGGCAAGAGAAGGGATAAAGTCCATTTAAGGAATGGCAAACGAAATTTCAGTCTCACTTATGTTTCGCAGATAGCTCACTTATGTTCGTCGGAGATCGCTCACTCGTGTCGCTCAGATAGCTCACTTGTTTCAGATCGAGCTCACTCATGTATTTTTCGTACTGCTCACTGATGTGTTTTAGATAGCTCACTCAAGTATTTTCTCGCACGCTCACTTATGAGTCGTCGGAGATCGCTCATAGATGCTTCGTCGGAGATCGCTGATATTTTTTCTCGCACAGTCTGATAGATGTTCGTCGGAGATCACTCAGACTTGTGTTTCAGATCGCGTTCACTTGTGTCAGATGTCGCTCAGATAGCTCATTACTGCTCAGAGTTTTTTTATAGCTCGTGTTTCGTCAGATGTTTATTTTGCGTTCGAGACTTAATTGTTGATCTTGATTTGATCATCGGGACGAGTAAATAAGCTAACCTCGATCCCAACCACACATAAACTATTTTCGAGTGGTTAGTCGAACGGGCATTGTAAATGCTGACGCTGTGTTCGGGGGAGCCGATTACACGGAAAACGAATACGGCAACTTTTGGGGTAGTCGCCGCTGATTGACGCCGTTAGCAGATGCCCGAGAATTGCAGCCGTGCTGACTCCTGCGAGGACTCTACTTTACGGCCTGCCTAGTCTGTCATCTTGAGAGGTATTGTGCGATTGTTGGTGAATGTTTAAACCAACATCGTATTGCGCTTGCGCGTCACAGAGTAATTGGCATCAGTTATAAAAAGAGCACGAACTCTGGACTAAATCAGTGCCAAGACTGAACTCATTTGTTAATAGAATTATGCCATGTAAATTCAGTGAATTGTTATGATTAAGAGAAAGTTCAATTAAATTGTTAATTAAATAGGATTAGGATTAAAGTCAGTGTAAAACCTTTGTGTGAAAGAAAAGTATGTTTCATTGTTGATCAGATCGGACTGGAGTTAAATTCAGTGAATTGTTATTGGTATGAGAAAGGTAGATTAAATTGCTAATTAGTAAATATTATGGTTAAAGCCAGTGTAATTTAGTGTGTCTTTTTGGTGGGAATGACGTCACTTTGGCGTTAGTGTTAATATGAATGTTTGATTTCCATTTGTGTTTTTGTCTTTTGGGGGAAACCAACATGTGGGGTGTTTTAGTGTTTAAAAACAGTAATTAAATTAATGGATTTATTTGTTAGCGTTTTCCTTAAGTGGAACCATTGCATGGTCCTTTCCTTCGTAAAAAAATCGAACCCAGTAATCATTGTGGAAACCTGAGATGAGATAGCCGAGGCGCCCAAAATTAAATATTATATTTTTTAGGAAATCAAGTTTCGTTCTGCCACAATATATATTACCTTTTTTGACACTATGTACAGTAAATATTTTTCTCCCTTTTTCTCAGAATGATCTGACATAAAAGTAACCTTAAGAGATGTTCAACGACACAACATCAGAATTGAGTTTAAGAATAAATAAATTCTCTATAATTTCAAAACATATCACTCATCCTTATTTCTGGAACACAACAATAGAACAACAGAGCTACTCTTCTCATCGAAGATATTTAAGACAACTGCTCCAAATCGAAAATCTTTGATATTTCCAGAGTTAAAAGCGTGTATTCAATACTACTTAGATGACTGGCCTTCTTGTACTCAAATGATGGAAGACAAAGATGCAAGTATTGTTTGTGTACTAGGCGGATATAGTTTGCAGACAGAGAAGAAAGTGTATGTAATCCTCGAATTAGGCTGTTTAAAATGTATCCACTTTGAATAGTAGCAACATTGTACTCAGAATATTTACAGATCGAGGACGAGAATTTTAGAGTTGACTGCTAGACGAACCCGACAGTTGATATACTCACAGCAGATTAAAATAGAACCACTGACGCATCGACCACAAATACTCAAGCAATGCCAAAACTCATAGACGATAAAAATGGTTTCGGGAGAGAAATATGAACGATTTATATTATAACAAATAAATATACGTCGTAGGCGCTGTACTAACACGAAATGTTCGTCAAAGCAGCAACATGTTCATGCCCAGAACATCATATATTACAATTATCATACAAATATCATGTTATTTGAAATATTCTTCAGATTTCTCTGTCACGGCCAAAAATGTTTCTATCGCTCCACAAATAGTGGTAGCTTAAATGATACCTCTCTTCTCAAAAGTGCATAATAAAATGGCATTGGTTAAAAAATGTCGATATCTAGAAGCAAAACTTGAAATAATGTGTCACTTTAATTATACGGAATCAATGACACATAAATGCGGAAATAATTGTTACGTAAGAACACACTAAATTTCCGCAGACACTTAAACTGAATATTTGTTTAACATTGCATACAAAAAAATGTGAAACATTAAATAATTTTAAAATGAGGAAATATTAAATAATTCATAAATAATATCTCAAAATGTGTTAAAGAAAAATTTCTCTAAAACTAATCGATCTAATTTTTTCCGTTCATACTTATTTATCCAACTAGGTTTGTCGAGCCTACTCGACAAATAAGTTTGAACCTTTACGAAGATGACTTTACGAAAATGGAAACCTTTACGAAGATGACTCAAATAATACAATTTAGACCCTCCTTGGCCCAGGTGGTAGCGTTCTAGCGCATCATCAAGTCATCCCGGGTTCAATTCCCGGTTGGGCAAGAAAAAATTACAGTTTTTCACATTAATGCCCCAGTTCATATAACTGACGACTGAAAAGCGAACCCTCCTTCCTCTATGCACTTCCTCCTAGGATCAATAACTATTACTGATAACTTCTACTAACCTCTCTACGTGGCCAAGTTGTTGGTAAACCCAGTTAATCGGCCCGCCTTCTAACAATAACCTACCACCCAACTCGTACTTCCTATCGCTCCATGTAGATAAGCTTCAATAGTACGCTTCATTTCCCATTTACAAATACTACAATGAAAAATACTCCGTTTCATTTCAAAATTGAAGTATTTATTTAGTTCTTATAACAGAAACGGAGTTCGACACTGCTGAGACATTCGAGCGAAGCACAGATGAACGGCCTTTTGCTCCACAAAAAGTGCGTGTTGCGTTCTCCGTTTCAATCTTGAGGAAAGGGTTACAATAAGACAGCTGCAGCTGTACTTTTTCTTCTTCTTTATTTTTATGCCGGAGACAACCGTGTGGGCTCCAGGTCAACCACTGCCAAAGTCAATGGAAGCCGCACGCCGCTGACGTCAGCACAGAAACATTCTCCAGGCGAATCATACCTCTCTACAATAGACGACTCAGTATGTGCGGACGTGTGGAATATGCGTAGTCTGTCCATTTCTTCTAAGGTAGTATTGTTGCCTAGATTCCATTAAAATTCTCAAAAATTGATGAGGCAAAAATTGAAATTACTTTCTTTAGGCGTACTAGACATTTAAAGAGGCGGTGCATTAAAATTTAAAGAACAAAAATTTCCAATTGAATATGTTACGTCATAATCATGTACAAAATTGTGAATTTTAGAATTGAGTTCACTGATACAATCAGCGGCGGATCCAAGGTGGGGAGGGGCGAAGGGGCGATCCCCCCAGGAGTCTGACTTGATTTTCTAAAACATAGAGTGTTAACGAACTCGTTAAATATTTTTTCATGTAAGTTCAAATTATGTATTAGTACGCCTATAAAATTAATATAGATTTCTTTTAATAACCGAAGTGTTTTAGTATATACTTTATCATTATACTTTATCATTTACTGTGATATCTCTGAAAATTAGAATATTTAACGAACATTACAGCTATCATATGAACTCAAACGAAATTCTCTATGAGTTAAGTAAATGAGAGTGTTATTATGATATCCAGCAATTAGTATAAAGAGGATCAAAAATAATATTGAAAGCATAATACGACTTTCATGAGAGATTTCTAATCAATACCGGAGAGCTGCACTATACACATTCTCTAAGAATCCAACTCTGAATCTACATGTAAATAATCCGAACAAAGGTTCCTCCTAAAAATATAGAAGTACTTAAGCGAATTGTACATCCTACAGAACATTAAAAATCGAATTGATTTTAGGTGACCCAAAATATATTCTTGTGCGAGGTTACCTGATTATTAAAATGTTAAAACATATTTAAGAGCACTAAATTCATTTGCAGTACAGTACAGCAACATTTTGCAACGCGGCGCAGAATCGTTCGTGGGCGACGTGGCCCAATTCGGTTTTTCCAGGTCGAATGAGGAACAGATGGCATAGAAGGCGGCTTGGTTAGAGCGGACGACAATGGAAGGAACAGAGGTCATACACGAGTTCTATACGAAGTGTACTCACCGCACCCACAAATGAACGTATGAAATGGAATGAAGAACAATGAAATTTACAATCATAGCAGAAACATTGGAAAATTGTCGACAATTTGCTCTAAATATTACGAAAAATCTTTTAGAAAGTAATGTAAAAAATAAATTTATGAAAGGAGCACATTTGCGTTTATCACTGTAGGATAATAAACTAACTTAAATCTCCGTATACACGCAAGAGACCATCCGATCAAGGGTCCCAAGGAGGAGGAATACATATTTCCAAATGTAGTTATTTAACAAAGACGTTCTGTTATCATTGTTTTTTAAAAAAATTATTGAAATCGTATTTACTGTTCCAAAATAAATCTTAACTTCCTAAAATAAATCTTTTAATAAAATCACTCAATATTAGAGATTAATAATAGTTTTAAGGACACCCCCTCCTAAATCCCGAGCCAGTAAATTTTCATTATAAACAACGAAAATGCAGTATATGCTATTAATATATCTTTTGTTATAAATAACGCCTTTGCTATGTCATAACGCCAAAAACAATCCACTGTGTTGCAGAACCACGCATTCGTTAAAGGCGGGTATAAGAAGCGCCATAAATTGGGTCATCCATTGGTCCAGCAGCGCAGAAGCAGAGTGTCGTAGGTCCCAAACCTGACCTACTTGGCTCGCGGCACAGGCACCATCGACGCAAAGAAATGACGGCACATCAGACACACAGTCACACACGCCACGGCGATTTCGAGTAACGACAACGAGCTCACCAGTCTCCTTCTGTTGGCACTCGGAACCACAAATTCACTCAATATTCATTTGAAGATTTGCGAATCACATAAATATATTCTGATTAAAAATATTAAGAGTGGAGCTGCTGGTTCAGGCGGTCAATTACAAAAGCAAATAAAGTCCTACGGGAAAGAAGAACGCGAATGAAAATAAAACACGATTAAATTGATGTTCACTAACAAGCAAATATATTACAAACGTATTATATTTTATAGTTTAAATTAGTTTTTAATTAATTGATAATAAAGAATACTATAAAAAATATATGTTAGTTCGACTGTGAGTAGAATGCCACCGATAAATGGGATGTCGCAGGTCGAGAGTAAATCTAGAGATCCCGTCTCAAATTTTACCGTTAAACCACGTGGAAAGAAATCAAAGAACGGACTTTTTATCTGAATTTTCAAATACACACATTGTGCATAGTAATATGGACATAGACAAACGCACATTTCCGAATGTACTTTTGTTTTATTATATAACTCTCTTCCAGAAAACATTTTAAGAGAGTGTTCATTAGAAGAGAATATATCAACGGAACACAATTATCGATAAGTTGTCAAAGAAAAAAAAACCCACACCTCCGACTTCATCACTAATCCACCTCGAACCCGTAATACAAGGTATACATGAGATTCCAGCACACAGAAATCGAGTGAACATTCATTATTCCCATAAAATTCAAATCGTGTACCGTGAAAATAATCAAAAGCGACAACAAGACCAATTGCGTCGCTGAATACGACTTGTAATACGGGGAGATGACGTATTCCACTCCTGAGTCCATAGACGCACAGCATCCAGTGAAGGAGTCAGCCAGGCAGCCACCACCAGCTGACTCAGGCAGGATGTGCTTCACTTCTGGGAGGCACTTCCGTTCGTTCGTGGACGACGATTTATTGACCTACTCCGCTGAAATGTCACGCATGACGCGGCGGAAAAACATGGACTAGTGTTCTCGACGGATTTTATTCGTCTATTTTCACCCTGACACGCCGCGGGTTGGGATAATGGATGTTGGTTGGAATTATCAGTGGCAATGAGCTATGGCGTCCCAACATTGGATCAGAGTTATGATACAAAAGCACGATCTGTATTTCATGTTTTCATCTTGGTTCGATGTGTATAAATAATATTAGGCAGAATTAATGTGCACAGAAAATATAGTTGCGTTGTTTCATCCGAATCAAATTTTATTTTAAATTACATTTAATCGCCATTGTCTAGAAAAGGGATAGTAGACAAACTTAAAAAGACAAATTAAGTCAGCTAATTATATTCGAAGTTTCTTGTTCTTTCGGTCGTAACTTAATTATCCAAAAGTGTGCAAGAGAAATGGGAATTGAAGAAAATAAAGCAGTCTACAAATAATATTCAAATTTAGATTCAAAGTAAATAAATAAGCATGCAATGTTTAACAATTATAACGAAAACATTTCCAATCACACCAAAAATAATGTTTAGAGATAAGTGAATAAAACAACATTAAATATACGTAAAACGACAAATAAGATTCACAAAACATATTGTTCATGTTAATACTCATTCACAAAATTATTTTTAAAGCTTGAATAAAAAATATTTGGTAGAATACTTTATATTGAGATCAAAATCTACAGCCCACACTCCAGACCTGATTCATTGCATAATTTTCATTTCGTACGCATCCCATTTATCTGGTGAATGTATAACGAAATATCAAGAAGTGCTTCGCAGACATTTAGCTGTTTTTCATTAGCTACGTAGAAGGAAAAAAGGTTCATGAATTCGCGATGTAAGCGCTTACATACGATGAATGGCTTCCGTTCTTTCTCTTCTCAAGATATCTCGTTCATAAAAATTCATTATATTTTACAGCACCCATTAAAGGCACGATCGAAGTGATCTCTAGACATATTCCAGTTGCCTATGGTATCTTTTTTTAATCCTTAAAAAATGTCATTCGCAACAACGAAAGATTTACCGATAAAAATGAGATTTTTAAANTAAAAAAATGAGCAACATAGAAACGACTTTTAATTTATCATGCTTTCATAATTATTCTTGAAACATTCATAAGGAAATCAACATATAATGATGACCGGATGAAGAATGATTGACAGAACGATAATAAAGTCAACCAGCGTTCTAATCACTATTAAACTTCGCTTCTACAAAAAATTTTACTTACGAAAGGACAAAATTGTATTCACTAAAATTTTCTGTCACCGAACGAATGTATCGTAAAATCATATTCTCTTGTGTTCAGAACGACTCCAATGAATTGTAGTGGAGAAGTCAATCTCGAAGCAATACTTCCTCACCGGAAGGCCGCTATCGGGGCGGGGAAGGAAAGAAAAGCTTTTTTTTCTTCTTTTTTACAGGGAGCGCTCATCCGTCTCCTACCGGTCAGTGGGCAGTAGTGTTGAAGCAGCTGACCATAAGTTTTATTAGATCCGATTCCGTTGAGCTTCTCCTCGCTTCGTTACGTAAAAAGGTCACGCAGCCGCCTCAATGACTGCAGGAAGGAATACACAAGACATTGATTCGCGAAGCATGACCCGGTCACAGTGGCGAGTCCGTTTCTCCAGTGGCTTTGATAACCTTGGCGTAACGCGGAAAGAACGATTCCGCTATTTTGTCGTCATATCATGAAACAAGGGACGTATGAAGTGGGGGGTCATTTCTGAATGGGAAAATTCTTCAACAATCTATTCATTTAAATTTTCAATTCATGAAATAATTAACGAATGCAGTTATTTTCTTTGGAATGACTTTTGTCTCATTTATCTAAACAAAAGATTTATAGTGTTTTCATTACTTCCCGAGAGTAAAGGGTTTTTATTCTACACTCATTTGGGATTTGAACATTCGCTATTTTTTCTACTTTTATGCATTGCGTCGGTATTAAAGTACTACCAACACTCTTCAAGCAATTAAAAATATTTCAAAAATTCCATGCAAATATAGGCAAGGAGTACAACACATTCACAATGCCAAAATAAAAATGTACTTACTCAGAGAATATTTTTGATGTTCCTTTATAAACACACGCATTTACCTCTAACAAGTGTCACATCACTGCATATAAGTTTAAAAAAATTCGAAATACAAGACACATTAGTAGAACATTTCTCGATATCATAAGGTTAACTGACAAGGAATCCTCGAAACGCACAGATATAAAATAAATTTCAGATTAGTATCCAGTACTATTTAAGCAGGGTTCTTAATTTTTGTGAGACACCAGTGAAGCAACGTAGATACTTGGATTCACTCCGTATGTGTGTACACGTACAGAACAACTGACACGTATGCATCACGTCATAAGAGACATAGTGACTCACAAAAGGGCCCCAGTCACATGATATGAAAAGTCCTTTTCAGCTTTCTGATTGGACAAAAATATCTGTATCGATCTGCAGTTCTGGGAACCTGTCTCGTGAGCAATTACAAAACCCACGTGAAGGCATAATGAGCGAGGGGATCTAGGCTTGCATTGCCCTCGGCGGCTAACTGGTCGTCCGAAAACCTGATCTTCCAGTCTATTTTCGTTTATATTTTTCTAAGGTAGCCGGACGGACCACACAATGTACGATATAGTATCTGGCGCTCAATGAAACGTGTTTCAGAAAACTTCCCACATCCCAGTCACGAATTCCTTAAGTGTACATGTGTTACTTTGATAATACGAGTAACTATACTATTCGCTAACGAAAGTAGCGTTTGGCAGTTTATGACATTTCCTCGAACTCTGCCGGTCTCTCCACCCTTTGATGAGCACACCGTTTGACCTCTCCGGTATTAAGCACTCCGGGATCCGACCTACAGGACAAAAAAAATTGAAAATGTTACTTTTTTATTTGCCTTTCTGAACTATTTTAATATTATTTTTGCTGTCAAATCCAATGATATATTGTATCAACTCATTTCTTCAAATCCCAATGGAATCGTGAAGTAAAAACAAAATAAGAAATCCGAACATTCTTAAGTGCAGTTATTCTCCAATCGGTCATCATGTCAGGAATCAGTGCCAAGGCAAATTTGATAGACTGGTGCGAGTCTCTAGGTTAGTTCCAAACTACGAACAGAAATCGGGAATTCTTCTAAGGGGAGGCAGAGTTCTCGCAGAGCAGGCGACTTTAGTTTTCTAGTTTTAAAAATTCTTACGACCGATCGGTGGAAGGGGACGGACAAATGACAATGTCCATGAAGCTATGACAAACTGTGTACATTGTCTTTTTAATAACCATATAATTTATAGCAAATTTGTGTATTTTCAGCTACCAAAATTTCTCAAAAACCAAAAGAGTGGAAAATTTGGGACCAGATCATTCAATTATCGTGAAATTAGCATTAAATTATCTGGGTATCATAAACATTAGTCTGCTGTCAGATGTCTACTAGCTCAAAGGACGTCAAATGACCACCACTTGCGCCCCGCAAATCTCGTGTTCGGTCATGACTACCATGTTCAATTGCTGGAACAGAGTTTCAGTTCGGTGACCATTTTCACATTGGTCACGTGATGCAATATCTCTATTGATAACGCAGTCGACCTTTTTTCCAAGGACGCTCCCTTGCATTCATAGACATGAGGTCGGCGTCAGCCAAGGATTCAGAGTGAATTGAATAGACACCGATCACGCAAAGACTTGGAGAGCGCCACGGAAACCAGCAGCTGTTGCAGTAGCGGCGACGGAAGTCGTTCATATGAAGAAAAAAAAAAGCTTACAGGTCATGCGGATCACGGACGAGTGACGTAATACGGGTGCGTCGATGAGACAATGGCACGATCCAGGATGGAATTGAAACAAAAAAAGGTGGAAGACATTCATACAGATAGAGTATAATTAATAATTCATCAACATTGAGAGAAAAAATATTTAAACAAGTTTTAGTAATAATCGTCGATTTTTCTTTATTGGAATAATCGAATTTGAACAAATACCAACCAAAAATATTCACTTTCATTAGGTGTTCCATAACACGCAAAAGTGGACCTCTCTATGGAGCAGTGTTATTGGAGCAGAGATTTATTATTTAAAAAAATCGGAGGGAAATGAGGGATTTTTTCCACATTATTAACGGAAAATACATCTTTTATTAGCGTTCATAAGAGAGACATATGTTGAGAATTTCCAAGTTTACGTTCTTCTGATAGACAGGCAACCTCGGTTGTATTGCAGTAATCTTTCAATCAGTGAAAATAAAGACAGAAAATCGTGAATTATTTGCATATGGGTTAACAAAGAACAAAGTGTTTATAAGTGAGTACGAAACACGTTCATACTGATCATGTGAAACGCATGTGTGTAGCCATAGTAATCCCAAGGTCTCCAGGTTGTTGTTTGTTTTGTTTTTGTACAGAGAAAACCAGTAACATAAATATTAATGCATAACTTGCATCACTTGTTCTTCACGATCTTATGTGAAGCATTATGCAAATGTCTGCGATTTACACATATTTTTCAAAGCGATCCCACCACCTGCACGTAGATCGTTCGTGAGCGCTTCCAACAAACTGAATTCTACCTGCAATGTTTTCCTTCGATTCACGTGAGAGAAGGATCGTGTCCCAATCACACGCGTCGTATATGTTACATTTTATACAACGTCGTTTTCCGAAACGTGAAAGGTCAATTCCAAAACAGATATACTCGTCCCGAAGTCTCAGTACTCAGTCACATGATATTTCTGTTTTATCTGTTGTGTTCTATTTATACAATTTATTCCCAAGGTCGGAGCTCGCAATGATCTCGAATTCCTTCTGCTCGTATTGAGAAGGTGACATATTTATCGTCCGATAAGACACAAAATTTTTAGGTACAAACACCGATGGAGATAATTCTAAAAAAAAATTTCAGAGCCCTAAACATGAGATGAAAAACTAGTGGTCTTCATTTTCAACCGTATTTTTGACTCAACGTTAAAACAGATGAATCGCACTGCGAGAAATCTACAAGGCTCTTCTGTATGTAAGGTAACTTAATAACCCCCCAATATTGAAACTTATTCCTCTTTTTCAACCTTATTGATACTCTTAGATGGCGAGTTTTATGAACCATCTTCGGCTCCTTATCATAAGTATAACATTTAAAAAAACTGTTAAGATAAAGAACAGATGGGATAAACTTTTATTTAGAATTCATGAGTGAAAATTTCAACCATATTGCCAAGAAGGGATCCAATCATAAGTTACGAAAGGATTCAAATTTCAGGATTCTTCCAGGCACTCCCTTTTTTGAACGGAAACAAACAATTGGTTTAAATCAATGTACACTCACGTCATGTAACTTATCCAAAAATATGGCTGCCTAACAAGAACGCCAATTTCTACGAATTAAGTAATATTTGAATAAATGTTCATAGTAGTCACAAAAACGACTATTTTCGGTTTAAAAATACAAATTAATCGCTAACTGCAAGACAAGTTAATATTCGTTCCACGTGCTCGATTCAGAAAGAAAAGAATAGCACCTCAAGAGCATATGAATTGAATTGGTGGCCGATGTCGCTAATACATTTTAAGAAATTGGAAAGTCTTCTCAATATAACGCGAATGACACTTGTCATTACTCATATGAACGACGGCGGAGTAAAAGCGTTGGCAACACTGCGTACATGCCCACCACTAACATCAAGTCCGGTTAACTAGGTATTAATTAATTAATTGTCAAGATAGCAGTACAAACTGTCTACGGCCACGCTGAGGCAATTAACTAATTTACTGCTACTACTACTTTACGATAAAATGATAAACACATTGCGATCCCGTTCATGTTTCTTTTTTCTTTCACAGGTTAAATTTTCTTTGAGTAAAGTAATATGACTATGAGAATAAATCCCCACTGTCTACCACCGTTACATATATACAGAAATGATTATATCACCCGGAAACACGAGGCAATAGTATTACCGAACTCTTGAACACTCGTTTTCCGTTAACGATCAGGTGACGCCTGTTTTCACGCAACAGCTATTAGCAAGCGCAGCAGTAGTTCGGCGCGTGGGTATCGTTTTGGCAACGGCCAAGTTGCAGCGGGACGTGACGCGACGTGACGCGTGGGTCGACGACGTTCGCCGGTTCCTCGCGCTGACGCCCCAGTCGTGCGTCCGTCCGTCCTCCCGGCTCTCACGCACTTCGTGTCTGCGTCGCACGCACCGTAGACTCTTTTCCTTCCCCCTCCCAAATGGCGTCCTCGACATCTCTCGTGTTTACAGTGCTCGCAACGAAAGAAAAGTAATGAGGGAGGAGCCTAAAGAGCACGTCAAAGTCGAGGAGCCAATGTCAGTATTGCGAGATCGCCGATTCTTCTTTTTGCTGCAGACACGTGGGCGTTTTACTCGTGTCAGCACAATGTTAGTGAGCTTACGTCTGGATGCTAACGCCTACATCAGCCGATTTGTAGTAATAAGATATCCAACTGTGAGGGACAGAGTTTGATAGCTAACCTTTGTCCTGTCTGACACTGTTAGCACAAGTTAGCTTTTCCATGGTTTATAGCGGCCTTTTTTTGATACCGTAACGTTTTGGACAACGTAACGGTCCATAAGAGAGTCCTCTCTACTCTTACAATAATAGCAAATTGACATTATTCACGTCTACAATCATTATTAAATAGAAATTATTCTTCCTACCTTTTCTACAGGGAAGTTTTTATTGAATATCACGACGCGTCAGCTGTTTATTACTCTCATCATCAGGTGAATGTAGTGTGTAAACAAATGTGATAGATTTATCTTGGTAACAAAAAGAAAACAAATTAACTACATAAACAAATAAATCAGTACCATAGAAAAATAAATAATTTGAAAAAACAAGTCCCAACAGAAAATCATAATAAACAACAATAGATTTTGGATACGTTGTCAGTATCAGTTTGTAAATTCAATGTAATATACGTTGTGATATTTAATAAAATTTGTCTTCAGAAAAGGTCAGAAGATTAGTTTCTTTATAATAGTAAATTGGGTCATCAAAATAAAGTTAATAAAGTGGCGTTACAACCTATTATATTATAATATCTGGGTGAACGAATAGCTCACAAAATGGTCATATGACAAAATATTATTCGTTAAGGGATTCAAGTCATGGTTTACTTACTCAGTTACACTGCTGTATAACCATGAATATAACGAATGATCATTCCATACGTAACTATTTTGCTATTATGGTTACTGTGCAGTTTACATTGCCCATATAAGATTTTTTGTGTGTGTCCGAATTTAAGGAGTAATTCTCAAATTTTGTAGAATTGACACTCCTTATTTAGGCGGTAGAACACATACTGAGAGTAAATATAAAAAAAATAACCATTTGTCTTAAATTGTGCTTTCCTCTTTTATTCACTCATTCGTAAATAAATGAAAATTATCTCTTCATTGTAACCCACAATATACCCTATTTATAACATTAGACATTACTATTAGACATACATATTTATTTATGAGATAAGTGTTGACTACATGGTGTCTGCCGTGAGAAAGTATTCGCCGTCCCTACGGCACCGATCTGTAGCGAACAGTCTTCAGTTAAAAGAAGTTATCAGATTGGTAATCACTTATTCTTCAGGTCTTTACTTTCCAATTATTCATGGGTACAAGGAAAATATAATGAACGTCCGAAAAATAAATCGAGATCTCTTCAGGTCTTTACGAGAATGGTGTGTATGTGATAGATTTTTGTTTATTCTATAACAAAATAATCAACGTATCCGAACCAAACTTGAATTTAGTTTGAGTACATTTGGGATAGGGACCCATTTCTGCAGACTCTTTGCACAATCTTTCTATCGCTGTAGACACGTGGGTATTTACTCGTGTCAGCAGAATGATACTTTCGCACGCTGCCGCGCACAACCGGAAAATGAAGGAGAAGTGGGGTCAACGTTGAAATAAAATACTCTACACGCGTGTTGAGGATTGAAAGGAAAGGTTGGATTACAGCCGTATTCTTTAGATTTTTTTTCAAAAAGACAGTAGTTTTAAAAAAATTATTTACCGAATTTTCTTTTTGAATTGAACAGATCTAGGAACACATCTTAACTTTGAAGAAACTTACAATCCTCTTCTTTCTTACCAATTATTGCTTTACATGAATTCGCTGGTTCGTTTTTTGTAAGTAGAGCTAACTTTCATTCAATGTGATGTATTGTTACTACGTTACATCAAAAGTAGTAGTGTCAAATTCAAATGAATATTGTTTATTTCATAATGTTAAAGGATTCAAGTGCCTTGAAAATATTAAGTGCGATAATTTAATTACCTTTTAAATAATAAGATAAAAGTTTGTCGAAATTTGTTCGTAGTATAGAGATCAAAGTCTCATATATGTACGTGCGAGGTCTGAGTACGATTCCCCGCCCAGAAAGTTATATTTTCATTTATTTTCGTTAACATGATCTGCCTCATTATACTTTCCTAGTGTTTTTCATATTTTTATTGTTACTATTAAAGAACCTTTTTTTTTTCAATTAAAGAACAAATTTTAAGTCAGCTGTATCGAAAAACGCCGGTTCAAACAGCTTGGTGTGCTGTTGGTGGTGAATCTGAGTTTTCAGATTCTTAACTACTATATAACTTATTTGTTTGATTATTACAAAAGAATTCTTAATGATTGAAAGAACATTTGAGATGGAAACTCGTAAGAACTGCGCAAACTTAACCAGTTTTATTCGTATTTTAGTTACTTAGCAGCTTTTTATTAATAGTAAAAATGTTAAAAAAGAGATAAAGGTATAATATATATAAAAGGGATAAATGTATAATAGACTTATCAAATGATCGACAAAAATGAATTTTAAAAAACGCATCTGCTTTCCCGGGGATTCGAAACTCCAGGCCTTGTGTGTATGAAGCTCGAAAGTTAACCCCTGGACCATCGGACACTGACTTGAGGAGGGGAAGTATTTGGTTTATTACTGACGTTAGTATTACACGTGTTAAAATTGTTCTACAAAGAAAAAAGACCATGTTATATAATATTTTCATCCCAGAATTCATCTAATCTGTGAATTTCATTAAAATCGTTAGAGCCTTTCTCGAGAAAATTTTTGACAAATATAAAGGTAGAAAGATACAATTATTGCTCGCTTAATAGTATAGGATATTGTTGTAGTGCGTGGTATAGGAGATCAAAATTAGTGAATAAAGGAAGGAAACTAGCAAGTTTACAACGGTTCTGCTTACTTCTGTGAAGTAACTGTTTTAAAACAGTTTCAACAAAAGCACTATTGGGCATATACCTATTTAGTTATTGATCAACATATTTCAGATACATGATGAAGCGGGAGGGAGATATAATGCTCGATAGACAGATATCAAAGGATAAAAAAAGACAACGAAAAATTTAATCGAATTTAGGCAAACACGATGGATAGCAGCTAAAGAACGAAATGACTGGCTCAAGCCAACATGCCACTAATACACAAACTGACAGAACACGGAAATAATAACTACTGGAATAGAATTGGCATAGCACAGGGTCGTAATTCCATAATGGAAACGGGGCGGAGATTGTCAATCCCATAGTCTACGAATGAAGGAGCGAGAGGGATGAAGATAGTTTAACAAAATTAGGACGAGGGGACTAATTAATTAATTAACAGGGCATTTTTAATTGAAAGCGAAAGTAAATATACAGAATTTAAGTTTTTTTAAACAGAAATTGTCACAATGCGGAATGCAGCTAAAAATAAAATGTAACAAGAAAATAAAAGAAAGACAAGATAAAACAAATAGGGGAAGAAAGAAAAACAAAAACAAAGGAAAAAAAGAAAAGAGGATGAAAATGAATGAAGCGGTATATTTTTAAAGAGAAAATCTCGGTGTATACACATGGTAATGTACCCGGTAATGACTTTGTTGGTAAAGTACAGGGACAAATGTACTTTAAAACAAATAAATAATAGTAACCTTTAGTCATTAAAAAAATTCATATGCATAGAAAACATTAACAGTTCCTATTTGGAACTTTGTTCCTTACTCCCATCTTTGATATATCAGATTCTGACCTCAACCTTAAAGAACGACTGTATGGGTTTTGTTCCAATCTGTTCCGTATTTTTTCGCGTGTTATACCTTTTACAAAAGTTTTAGTAACAGTAGCCTAGAAGTGTCTTTCATTATATTGATGTAAACAACGGATTAAGAATACTAATGTACAACACTACCAAACCCAACACACAACATTGATGAGTAACACTTTTAAAAGATAACAGTAGAAATTTGAGAATGAATGTTAATGCAAAATCACCAAATTCACGAGATTTATGGCATGGGAGCGCAGATAGTTTACAGTACTTCGAATGAAGTATATTGTTAGGCATAAGTTAATACAAGGGTTCATTCCGAGTTTAGAAGCGTCATGGTACATTTGAAATTCACATATCTCAAAGGAAAGATAGCTCATTTAGTGTTATAAATTGAATGTTTCTTCTCAAATTTAAGAAGTTCACTTTAAAAAGAGCTGTATTGAACGCTCATTCAGATTAGCACCATTTATTTAACCATAATATAACTCAAATGAACTAATACTTTAACAAAAGAAAGAAGTAGTTTTGTGAAAGACGATGAGAGAAAACCATTGATACAGTTTTAATGGAAAAATGTCGGTTCCTTTTCATTGGATGCGTCTCATGCATAACTACATTGGTATAATTCACGACAACTATACTGAGATTCCATAATGCGAACTAATACCAAATACAACTTAATTCCCTAATGAGTGCGTAAACCGCTGAATTCCCTAGTAGTTTGAGATACAATCGTTGGCGGAGGTTTACCGGGCGTTGAAAATCAATTGGCGGCTAATCCCGGGAACGAAAAGAACTCCTATTCGTTAGTGGTCAACGAGTCCGTTCTGGTGCACAAGGACCAAATTCAAGTGAATCTACAGGTAGAAACTTTAATTTCATACCCAATTTCAAAGTAGTTAAACAAAACCAATAAAAATAAACAATTCAAACTACGAATGAGAGGAATAAAGATTCATGATATTTCACAAACAAATATTTTGAAACATTTTCAAGAGAATGCATTAATATTATGTATTCACTGGAATACACAAATTTAATACACCTGCATAGTAGTTAACTCCAAGTTGTGTGAATTACACAATTAACTTTTAAAATATAATTTATATAGTGTAATGTGTCCAAGAACGCATACGCATTTATTTTACAAATAAAGAAACAAAATGAAAATATTATTCTAGTACTTTTTTATACCATTCTAACATGTCTTCAATTAAAAAACCTCAAAATTAATTACTAAATAAAATCATTCTAATCACATTAATTCAGATTAAAATAAATAAAATATACTGGATATAAAAAAATGTATTTATTTTATACTGAACTTTTATAGTCGTAAAAGATGTAACACAACGTTTCTTAAAAGAAATGTTAACTCAGTACAAGAAAATACAAAAAAAGTATTTTAATATGTTTGTTTTTTTGTACATTTTTTAACAAAGTCAGTTTTAGTAAGTTTAGAGATACATACCTCAATGCACAATATTTGGTAAATTACGATTTTTTAAACATTTGTTTTCTAATACAAATTAAAATTTGCTAAGGAAAACATAACTTATTGGCCGCTGTACCGCTCGACAACCGGACGGATGCATGAGCGAGAAATCGCAGTTTCCGGCTAGTCCTGTTAGTGCTCCCTCGTGCAAGTACCCGGTTGTTTCGCACCACCTCAGATCCAGGCGGCTACCTTTTTTTTTTCTAAACAACCCCACCCTACTCGTCCCTCCCAACGATTCTGGATAACGTTACATATCATTACTTTCTTTTTCCTAATTGTACGTCCAACGAGTCGCTTAGGCAACTGGCTTATTATGTACTTTCAAACCCGCCCCATTATTTTGTACTTTAGTATGTATTTCTTGTTTCCGTCTTTTCTTCTTCTTCTCCAGCTCATTATATTGTACTCTTCGTTCTCTAGTATTCCACGGACAGTTTCTACGGTTCGCTTTTTACTTCAAGTAAATTTCCTTATTTATATTCACTGAACTGTTCCCCCTAGTTATAAAATTCCCGGTATTTACGCAATATCCTCTTACCATATATGTTTTATTGACATTTATACCTAATTCTCAACATTAATAAGAGATTAATAAAATTAACGAGACAAATGTCGTATGTGAAAAACGTTATCCTTATATCTTTATAAACAATAACTTCCCAATTAAATAGATGTCCGGATGCAGGTCTTCACATGATATCCAGTGACTCATCCCAAATAAATGAAATAAACAATGTTTTTTAATAATATAAACTTTTGACTACGTGTTGGAATAAAGATATGATATAGTTTAGGTCACTATACATACATCCTTCATCAGATCGCCAACGTTTTGACTTTTATTGAGATCCTAAGGTATCTCTGCAACCATAATCAAACCTCCCCAACACAAAACATATCACTTCAACCACGTTTTTAAGATAAAAGTCCTCGGAGGTTGGAAAGACGACGAATCATCAGATCACATTGCAAGCGCCAATGATGTGTGACACATATCATGATATTTCTTCTTACGACGCTTAAGGAATGAGGAAGAAATGTCGAGGACGTGAATTCCACTACGAGTGCAAGAGAAAATAAGTAAAACCAGAGGATAAACTATTCCAGTATGGGTCATCGCCAAAATTACTTTTTATCTCTCGGTATCACATTTTAATACATTACAGCTCATGATACATCATAAACATTCAAAAACGTTCTACATTTATGCAAGTACAACCTTTAATTAATTTAATTGTTCAGGTGCTAGGATTAAGACAGCATTTTACGAATTGGGGGTCCCAAACCCCAGTGGGGTCCAGGTGACATACAATTAGCACATAAATTTACACGTAAAAATTAAAGATACTAAATGAGAAATCACTGACATTTATACGTACACGTATAAAGAAAAAGAGATGATTGTGTTCTTTTTTAAAATTATTTTAGGGACGGCGGAGATCAAAAATTTATATGATAAGGTAATATCTGCAAGAATAATAAAAAATTAATTTCATATTACTTCAAAACTAATAATAAAACTTGAAATTCACGTGTGAACCACTCAATGACCATGTTAGGGGCAAAGGGAAAATTTTAAAAATAAACGAAAAAGAAAAATTATACATAGGAATTAAATACTTTAAAAATTGGTAAAAATTGTACATTATCATCTTACTTAAATTGCACGTCCAAAATGTTAAAAATGTGGATTAGCTTAGTATGTCTCTTCCTTGAGTCCGGCCTTTGTGGACGGAGTCGCAGTGGTACATTCTTTCACCACCCGTTTCCTCGTGTCTCCGCGCCGCCGCCGGCTGCCGTGTTGCGCCCGACCGCTGCTCACGCACGCTCCCGTTACGCAGTCGAAAGCCAACGTACTCACGAAAGAAAGCCACTCTCCTCGAGTTAACCAGCAACAAAACACATACCTCGCTCTCAGGTTCTCAACTTCAGTGGAGGAGTCTGTACACGAGGAAGAGTGTTCCCCCNAATGAAAGGGGTGAAAATAAAATTATCCTTTACAAAGACTTAAATTTTATTTTTAATCGCTATGTTTATATTAATAAAAACTCAATGCCAAATTAATTGATAAAAGCATTAGATGAAACTTCCTTTATATGACTTACGCTAATGTTTTATTTATCGGTATATTTATTACAGGTCAGGGGGGGGGCTCTCCGATTTACGAACGTCGTACGCCGCGGTAGCGTTGCTGTACCGAGGTGCTGCTCAGCGGAAAACGCTGGTTCTGCCTCTTAATAGACCTAATCGGATGGGATTTTCAGCTGCAATTTATCCTCACACACTCCTGACGTCGGTCAACCTTGTATTTAGTCTTAAATATTCTTCTCTTATGCATGTCGTTATGTCGAAGAACTTCGTCAGTCAAAAATTAAACACTGATTAAATAAATAAAATACGTAATGTGTTTATACTCTCAAATTCTTATCAGAATATACAATATCTCCCAGACAAGCGATTTTCTGAATTTATCTAGAAAGTGGTATGACGTAACGGAGTAGTTTCGAAGAAACAAAATCTTTTTTTCCAAGAGGTTGAAACTTTGTTCTTTCCTCATTAAAAATTAACTACATTTATGTGTCATGGAAAATACAAGAAAAAACATTAGAAATATACTTTACCACAAAGTTAGATAACGATGGCTCACGTTCAAGATGTGAACATGACGTCACTTGACTTGGCAAACACACTTCTACCTGTCAACCTCCACCGCAGCCGCCAATTGAGTAATCGAATGCAGATCGTGACAATGACCCAGATATCGCGCACTTTGCGAAATCCTCCAGACATTTCCGAGCACTTTCCTCCTCCAGCCGGCTGACTCTTCCCACTCATCTTTCTCCTCAAGGGGCACATTGGTTCGCATTAGACGTGGAGGAGAGAGAGAGACGTAGCGCGAACGCGATGCGAAATTGGGCCCGCGGGATGCATAGGATCCTCCTGCTAACGAGGAACCTCCATCAACGCTGGCACGCATCTCCGAAGGGATCCATGTGATCTGGTGGCTTCTGCCGTCCCATCGCCGTGAACTGCGTGTCGTGGGAGGTCGCGGTGAAAGGTTTCTCAAATATGAAGAAAAGGTTTGGAATGGCGGAACATCGAGTTTTAAAATGCATAAAATGATATTTGGAATGTCCAAAGCCAAAAATATATTAAAAGAACAAATATTGTTAGGTTTACAATTTTTTAATCATCGAATAATAATATTCTTTAAGAAAAATCTTAATATTTTAAAATATATTATTATCGTATAATTACCAATATACCGCCTATATTTGTAAATATATTTCTGTTCATAGGTTAACTTTGACTACGGTGAAGGAAATATAAATATGGCGTTGCACGTCTAATGAAATAACTCGTATATTTCATTACGATGGTCTGTACGCGTTGCCGTATTCCTTGTCTATTCCTGCGGACTACCGCCTACATTATCACAGTATGACTCTCTGCCAAGCAGGTAGATAAGTGAATATGCGTCGAATTGTAAGTTTCATCAATTCTGATCACGAACTCCTAAGACAGAGGCGAATTTAACATTTCAACACACTCATAAGAATAAGAATAAAAATAGATCGGTACATATTATAATCAAATAGAATATCAACAAATTTGTATGAATGTACAAAAACATTATTTCAAACGTATGTATCATCAAACTACAGATTATTCAGAAAACATTGTTTACAAATCGAAACTATTAAAATTACGTTAATAAATAATAATAAATTTATTGTCAAAAAACAGTACAAACTGCGTATGACCACGTGGAGGACAATAAACTAATTTCCTCTCCGCAAGCAAGCAAGGGACCATC
>NNCF01126718.1:275672-328230 GCA_002313205.1 Laupala kohalensis | reverse complement strand
GTGGCTGTCTCTTATACACATCTATATATATATATATATATATATATATATATATATTACACGTCAATTTAGGTTTATGAATAGTGCACCCCAAAGTGTCAAATGAATAGAATCACATTCAGACTATAAAAAAAAAAACATTTGGCTCGAGCAGTAAATGTCTCCCTTCTACGGAATACACGCCTGCTTACATGGTTACTTCGGGAACCAATTTGTAAAAATTTTAAGATTTATCGTCAATTCTATATGATAGTTATATTACATGCTTAAATAGAAGGAAAGAAACAAGTTCAGTAATAAACATAAACACAATTTTTTTGTATATGTTTCTTGTTTTTTATCAACATTAATTTAATTTTCAGGTTTTAATTAAATTAACAAAACATGTACTTTTATTCGAGAATCACTGAAAGAAAATAGATGAGTGATAGAAGCAGATTTGATTTCCGTGAAACAAATTCCTTAGTGGCGTCAATCCATTCCCACGAGACAAAAATAACCAAGTTACATTACCAGCAATAACTGGATGTGTTGTTTAGGTTCTCTCAACATACTGAATATCTACAGATATACCCAAGACACACTGGAAAAAGCACCAGGGTAAAAATTTTCTACTGTAAAATTTATAACATTCAGTTAAGTTGATAACTAACGTACACCGACGATAATCAATAAACATAATTTCTATTAGCGAAACGTTCCACAAATCGTTTCTCCCTTCACACACCTCTAAACAGAGGTTATTAGTTTTTATTTGATTTCATCAAATGAATGATCGAGCATTTTGGCCCTTTCCAAATTGAAATAGAAAATGTAATACCCAAAATCCAAACAACATGTATAATTGAATAATGATACCTAATTTTACATTTAACATGATAGTCGAGATATCAGCACTTCGATTGGTTGTCCGTAAATACGAAGTAATGAAGTTACAAAGCATCCGACGCGTAAGCCCGGCTCATAAACCAGTGATTGCCTTTCTAATGTGATACATGTTTGATGAAACTGCTCCTGTATTGTAATCCACCTACTCCACAAAAGCTAATCAATTCCAGAGAAGCTGATAATATCTTGTCACACACACGCGTAATATTGTTAAAGATTCACCGAAGAATATTATGTGTGATGAAACGTGGTTATTTATTGCAAACTTCTTAAAATATCAAGATGAATTGTAATTCCCAATCTCACACCCAACCGTTTAAATGAAAAAAAAAAAAAAGTTTTTACGAAGTACAGTCTTTTATTATAGATTGATAGAGTTCATTCGCCCCTAACATCGAACAAAACTACATCGTCTCATTTTTCTCATATTACGAATATTTATTAGTACGTAAGCGAGTGAACAATTTTCCGATTATTATTTATTTTCGTAGCGGAATACTTCAAATGCAACACCAAACACGAGAAAAGACAGGAATTGTAAACAAAAACCTTGCATCAGATATAAAGAACATCAGAATTGAAAGTACAAAATAATCAGTTCAAACCACGCACAGAAGAAGATGAAACTTGTTCTCCATACACAGTGCAGACAGAAAAAAATTAGATACAATACTCTCCACCATCCACCAGGAATCCATGGAATTATAATTCCTCTGTATCTACGGGACTTGGTAATAATGCTGGATTTGTATGGATTTCAATCTAGTGCGTATTAAATAATGAGATTATGAGGATCCTTCACAACGTGAACATATCATACACACGCAGGTTCGGATATAAAGTACTTATTCAAATAACAATACATTTCTAATCCACAATAATTTGAAAACTATTACACTATGCCAGTGTAATAGTTTTTGGGTGAATATTTTTTCCTGGAGTACGTGTATTTTAATGCAATAATGTGAGGGACAATTAACTTATGTCCGAGGTATGGAAAAAGTTTTCACACATGTTGGAAGTTTAAGGGAATGAACTGGGAAATACACGCTCTTTACAAGCTCATTCCACGTTGCTAAACGATAGCAAAAATGATGTTTCTTAATTGTATTCAAATTCTTCAGAGAACGAACAACGGGAATAAACACTTATCCTTTTATATTCTTGAAATATTATTTGTACGAGCAGTTTTAATGTTTGCTCATTTCTGGCCACACGTATTGTGAGTTGTAACAAAGTTTAAAAGAGTCGTAAAAATACGGGTAACAAGAATCTTCAAATAAATTTCAGAATAGATAAAATAAATTACGGTGTGAGAAATTTTCCATTCGAAATATCCATATGACAGAGTTTAAAAATGTTTCTTCACAGTTTTCGTAAGATATAAGATATCTCTAACATACTTTTTTTCGTGTTTACGCAAATAGGTTGCGGAGAAGTCAATAGAGTGAACAAATAAATTAAAAATTAACTTCTGTTACAAGCATCCAATCGTTCACCTTGAAAAAAATTCATGACGGACGAATCAGATACGTGCTACCATATATAGGAAGCTAATTTGATTCGATAAAATCAAAAATATTAAAGTAATATTTTTCCATGTCATAATATCAATAATTTTTTCATTCCCGATAAATTAATCTGTTCCCACGTATGTGTGTCAAGTGTGATGACATTTTGCCGTAAGGAAATAAATTCGCAACGCGTACAGTAAAAGCTCTGAAAAAGCTCTCCATCTTACTTGAATCCTTGTGTGCCGAGCACTTCCACCTGATTTACAGTAATAAAAGTTCAGAGAAGCAGAGAGGAAATTCTAATATAAAAAGGGTCAGGGCTCACTTGAGAAATAATTCCGTTATGTTGAAAAGGTAATCGCAACAGACACTCGAATGTCCCGCAAAAACGAACTTAAAGGAGGAAGCTCTAATTCCCATACACGTAATGTAATCTTCTATGCAAAGGAATATTCTATATGTGAAATGCCAACATAGCAATACAGTAACGATTACAAAAAATAACAACAACTTAGTGTTACGTATATGGAAAAAAAGAACAGGGTTATTTGACCAAAGATTATACAGCAAATCGAAAAAAAGAAAACAATCTCATAGATTGGTTCGATTCCCGGCACGTCGCCATTTTCACCTGACCGAAAGTTATTACATATCCTCTCCACGTGTAGGGTACACGGAAGAAATATGCAAATTTAAAAAGTGTTTCCAAATAAATAAGGTCAATGTAAAATTCAACCCCACCCCGCCAAAAAAAGGAAATCTGAAATCCAGCCTGAGCTTCCTCGTGGTATCTTGGGATGAACGATTTAACAAGGCACAAGACCTTCCACGTGACCTCCAAGCATCGACGCAGTTCTTTTTCCCTGGAGGAAGCAGCGGAAGAGTGGTACGTGGCAAGTGTAAAGAGAGACATAAGAGAGAGAGACGGGAGATTCTGCACTGGTGGAATAGGAGTGCATCGCTGATGAAGCGTCACTCTGGGACAGACGGTCGCACAAGAACGAGGTGAGCAGTAAGCACAACTGGATGAGGACGGGAAGATACGAAACAGTGCAGGGAATATGTAATGCAGACCACGGATTAAAACGTCGAAAGCACCGCGGACTTTTAGAGCCACTTTCGGATTCAAAACCAGTGTCGTATCGCTAAACCTTATTTCTAAAAGGCGAAAAGGGAGAATGAGAAAGTAAGAAGAAAAAGAAGGATAAGAAAAGGAATGACAAACTACTACTAGTAGCCATGGATTTTCCAAACTCCGATGGGAGAACATGCCCGGAACACGAAGAGGAGCAAGCAAAAGGGGAGAAAAACTTCTCGGAAGAATCTATGGAGTATATGGACTTTAAAATATACGCAAGACACTAGATGTCGTGAAAAGCATATCTACAGAAAGAATATGTTCGTATGATAAAAAATACCTGAAAGTAATAATAGTAGTGTATCGGAATATCGAATCAGCCAAACACAGTACATATATGAAGTACCAATATAAATACATTTAGACAAAATTTTGAAAGGAATCTTATTTTCAATATTAAATCCCAAATTTGCAGCGTAAACGTTAAAACTGAGAATCCGTCCATCAAAGTGGGTTTGTACAATGCGTAAGGTGCGGATCACCTTACACCCATCCTCTTTCAAAACAAATACAAAATAGTCCATGTCTTTCATAAAGAGTACTACCTTAACTTATAATAATCCATAAAAATCGCCAGTAATATTAGTGAACTGTTAACATAAAATCCAAATAGTTCATATCACTCAATGGCGCCACCGAAGTGCTTTCCGAAACACTCTTTTGCACTTTATTCTTCAACGAATAACACATTAGGATTATAAGCAGAATGAGTCAAGAGAGGAAGGAACACAGAAAGAGAGCTCTAAAGGATATCATGGACGTTGTTCGAAGTGTTGGAGACAAAGTCGCGAAAAGCCTCGTGGATAAAGGAACAGCTGTGCGTGTGTGATGCGGGTCCTCTGCAAAGGCTCTCCGGAGTTTGACGAAGGGAGTGTTGTTGAGCCTTCTTCCCCTCCCTAGTCCTCGCCCTTCCATCACCAGAGACTCGGGACCACTGGGAATCGCACATGGGCCCCTCACGATCGAAGCTCGTGTCCATTCTTCATGCGCTGAGAAAACACTATGGGTGTGAACACATTCACATTGGATGTGAGATCCAAATTCTGAGGAAGAAAAAGATTTGGATTCGACACCCCAACTTTATGGTTCGGATACTATGCAGTTAGGATGTAACATCCAAGAGTTAGGATGTCACACCCATAGGTTGGCAGAAATTCTTCCCTCGCCGTGAATAACAAAGTTTTTGATACGCAGTTCCATTAACACGCCAAACTCTTTTTGTACTTCAAGAGAAAAAATATCTTTTAGTATATTTCGAGGATTTTATCGCGCAAAAAAAGTCTCAATTTATTAAGACTTTCAAAATATTTAACTGATCCATGTCAAATGTACTTGACTGCTTGGATTAAAATACTGACTGTGTTTCACGTTAGTACGCTTCATTCGTGCAGTAACAAATGAAAATTCGATATTCAATTATGATTAGGACTGTCTCATGCCAGATGTTCTGGAAGCAAAGATGTTTCACACATTCCTCCCAAATCCAAATATTTTATAACAGATATGATGAGATATAGACTTTAAGAAAAATGTCGTAGCAATATGAATGAAATTTGTGATACTCATCAATTTTAGGTTTACTACTCGGATATTGACACTAGCATACATTTTACAACGGGTAGTGTATCGATGCACGAACTGCAGTACTCTTAGAAAGGGACGCAGGGGATGCTGGCGGAGCTGCTGAGGGGTCAGAGGAGCTGACGATAGGAGTGTTTGCATTATTAGTGGATAGGGATTTAGAGGTAGACCCCAGCAACCGAGGAGAATACGAGGCTGGATTCAAACAAGCACTGCATTCCCTCCGCCAGCAACACAGACGCGATGACACTAACCAAGGTTATTTTTAGATATAGAAGGAATAGTAATGGTGTCTGGATAGCATAAATTATACTTGCTTGCTCTCGTATCACGTTATCAACTGACTTATTGGTAAATAATGACTTATTTATTACAATTAATCTCTGAAGCAAACGTCCATTGCCAATGACCCATACCAATTTAGTGGAGAGTCAATTTAGTTCATATCGCAACGCACCATTAGATAAGGCCTTCACAAAGAATTATCATTGGAGCAGTGGCTATAAAATAAGCATAAAAAATTACGTAATGGAATGTCCATAAAATGAAGACAAAAATTGAAATAACCATAGACCCCTCCCCACACGTATCTCTGGTAACTAAAATGGTAAATGCGCAAATTTTTTAATGATTGTGTTATGTTGAATGAAAATGGGACTGAAAATGAAACGATCGAGACTGGAACTCGGGACTTCCATTTTAATGCGCCGATGCGCCATCCCTTTTACCTCTCGGCTCAGTCTACCATTGACATTCAACTTCGCGAGACCTACAGACCTCTGGGATGATCTCATACGAGGCGACTTCCTTAGGAAGTCCTTGACTGTGAGTCGATATTTTCCGACAAGTCCCAAGTTCAAATCTCGGCCACGTCTCCCAATTTCATTCAACATAACATAACTATTTCCTACTTGGCGGTGTGGTTCACCGCAATTTAATTTGTATACAGCAATTTTTAATTCTTTCGAATTCAGCGTAGAACGTGTGTTTGAGCGTGCGATTGTGATTTCAGCTTCCAACCCATTCAGTCAATCATGATCTACGTTAGCGTGAGGATCTTGCAAGTGGAAGCGGACGAATGAAGGTGGCACAGGGAATATGTCATTGAGATCAAAATTCATTGCCGTTATATACAGGCAAAATTGAAAAAGATGCGGGGGTACGCATAAATCAATTGTTAATACCTTCCATAAAAAAAACAATCTTTATCCGATCTCGATCATAAATCAAAAAAGGGTGTAAAAATCAAATGAGTCAATACTTCAGCAGCATAATAACGTATCTGAGACAAAGTAATACGGATAAATAATGAATAATATAAAAAGAAACAATAGGACATTACATATTCTTGTGTTTTTTTCATGAATTCTCTTCGAAATGAAAATCCCTATATAGGGATATCTTTTTCTCCACTGGCAACTGTAGAATATTTAAATGACTTTCGTACGGAGCGTCAAGTATTATTCATAAATAAATTAATAAAAAATCATAGCATAAAACAGTAAGGTATTATGCCTTCACTTGTCATCTTCCATCGAATTTTCCAACAGTTTATTAATTCTTGACTCATTTTTCTTGCCGTATTTTATCATCTTTGTTTACCTCCTCTCCACTGAGCGTAATTTCTCTACCACACCATCGACCTCTTCACATTGGAGACACTACCACTATCAATACCGCTCGTTACTACTACAGAGACTGCCGTTACCACAGCGGCCGCCGCTGCTGCCGCTGCTTTTTAGCATACAATGGCGCGCAGCGTGGGGCGTCTGGAGTGGAAGGCGGATCAGGAGAGGACAGCGGGTATTGTCGGGAGCATGAGGGATGGGGTGGGGGGAAGGGGGACACAAAACGACAACGGCTTCGAAAACGACGTCGACCATAACGCGGCTTGACGACGATGACGTGGGCGCGGGGTCGGATTTAAAAGCGAGGGCGAGGGTTCAGCTAAACATTTATGGTGACTATTTTAGGAGGAAGAGTTATTCTTGCCTGACGCGCATTCAGGAATGTGTTGTAACTCATTTTTATACTTACATAAAATAAATCAAAATTCCTAACAATTAAAAAAAACTTGTATAAGGAGAATAAAAATTGAGGTATAAAATGAAAATGACCACTTTAGAACTACCCGGGTCGTACCAATCCTTCGAGCAAAATTGCACATAAAACCGAAAGAAAATATCAACAAAAACTTTTTTTTGATTTGAAAAAGTTAAATAACGTTAACCATGAACTCAGAAATTATAAATAACTATTTCTTTATTAATTCCCACAAGTAGGCGCAGTGCATTTAACCCGATCAAGAAAAAAAAAGTACCATAACCAAAAACGTAAATTACAAAAATACGGGAATAAGATTCAAAGCACTTTTATCACCGTTAAACCAGTCAAGAACCATCTCAGCGTTTGGTCAAAGAATCGTGGGAATCAGGAAAAGCACAGGAGTCGTACGTAGGAAGTGGTTAGCCTATAAGGCCTACGTGTATATAAGTTTTAATTTTCGTGTAAACTGGTGACTTATTGATCTGCTGAATGTATCAGTAGATCGATGAGTGTGAGATTTCCTGACGTACCCCAATGCGACATCTTCGCCAGCTGTGAGCATGACAGCCGAAGGCAGTGGTCGTCCGCCAATCGATGGACCAACAGAAACAGGCCAGGCGCCTTCCGCGGTTTTTCCTTCTCGCCCGTAGCGGGCCCACGCCCCCTCCACCGCCGACATAGCAACCCGTCTACGCAGTTTTTTGGGAGGCGCGTTCGTCGGCCGGACGGTCGCCTGGCGGCAGCTGCCCTTCCCGCTCCGCCTGTTTCGACGGTCGAAGACTTCCGACACAACGCTACGATACCCGTCTACTGGAATCGAAAGCGGATAATGAGCGGAGTCATCCGATGACTCAAAACGTATTTTCACACACGTTGTAATAACGATACAAATACGCTCATTACCAGAAAAAAATTATATTTGTTTAATAGTAGGTAAATAATTTTGTCACTCACGAATTTCATTGTGGTCAGAACGGGTAAATAATCGACATGACAAATCCCAAAACATTGAAATGTAAAGAAGTGCACAATAGAATAATGAAATATCACATTTTCACATTACATTAAATCTCTTGATGCAAATATTTAAACGTTCTATCATTTGTACGAAAGATAATACGTCATCTGATCACTATAGGACTTCACCCGATAGGGTTCCGCATTGAACTATCCGTTTACAAGCTTCCCATTTAATTCCTTTCCAGACTTTAATTGCTAGATTTAAATTAAGTATGTGCATTCAGAATGTTTAGACCAGCCATAGCAATATTGATTACCCTATCCAGCTTATTTTCATAATAATTAGTTATTAGTCATCTGATATCCATTAAGGTAGATAATGAAAGTACTGGAAGCAAACCATTGAAAAACTTGACCGTTTAACGAATGATAAGCGAAAACTATTTTCTAAGCGGCATACTAGCCATCAATGAGAAAGAGACTACAATAAAACTGAATAAAAATTAACAATCGTTTTCACTTCTGTAAAAATTAACACGAACGGTTACGTACAGTTAAATTTGTAACTGAATTTTCCACGATTTTACTTTTGCAACCAATGCAACTCGTCAACCCTAGAAGCGTTATCCCAAATTTGTGTCCGATTATTTTTTAATGATTTATACTGAACTACCACATTTTATTGCCGCATCAGGTGAAAAGGATTCAAGAACATACAAAATTAACCACTTCCATATAGTGGACGAGAAAGAATAATTTCATCGTGTAATTATAAATTGTAATCCTCCACGAAATTCGAGAATCCTCCACAAGTGCCCCGAAGCTACACATCGCATAACTTCACCAAAGCACTCATGCCCCTAACAACTCTGCAGAGAACCACTCACAGCAAACTGCCCTGGGATTTCCGCAGAACATGAGCCCTTGCTCTTTGCAGAAATAGCTATTTCGCGCTTTCTCCTCTAACCCCACACCCCCACCCCAACCCTGTTTCTCAAATTCACACACTTGCACGGAACTAGTACTTGCATTCAGAAACATCCACTTAACGCACAAAACATGTTTCCCTCTTACTCACAAGTGGAGTCCTCTCCCACACGTATATAAAAGTATGAATAAACGATAAAGTTACAAACTAACTAATCCATTAGTTCCCTCATGATATACTGTAATTAAAGTACGACATCTCGCCCACAATACACTCACCTTCAACGTCCACAAAACTATTAATCGTCTTACCAAGAGCAACTACAGTGTTCGCAGCGAAAGAAAAGGAATGAGGGATGAGAGTGTAGAGACCATGTGAAAGTCGAGGAACCAATACCAGCATTGCGAGATTGCCGACTCTTTCTCTCGCTGTAGACACGTGGGTGTTTCAATCATATCAGCTGAATCTTGGCGAGCTTACCTCTGGATGCTATACCTACATCAAGTGATTCGTAGAATCGTCAGTAGTTAATATGGTGTGACGGACAGCGGGCTGGATCTCTAACCTGTGGCTGAATTAAATTGTGCATGGAGTTACCTTCTCAACGCAGCCTTCGGTGTCGTGGCATGTCGCCTGGAGTGGGTGGATCTACGCGGTTTCTTATGCCTTTAAAAAAGTGAGCTAAGCCAAGTCATTTGTTCCATAAAAGAATAAGCAGGATTCCCATCAGGACACCTCAAAAATACCAAGAGCAAACATATTATGTCACAAACACCTCAGTAGATGTCCCTGGAAACGCCCCATGGGACAAATATATTTTGAGATTTCCTTAAGGAGATCATACTTATCCCAATAATAAACAAATGGATTTGACTTAGATCACTTTTTAACGCTTTATTGTTGAATAATCAATTAATGTTGCATCATTATTCAAATAATCTTCATTTCTTAAATAAAGTCACTCCTTAAAAACCTACGTTCTATTCGTAGTGGTACTATGTTATATTCAAGCACTAATCTTGTCTTTTTCTGCCCTTCATCCAGATCGAATATCCATGACATTTAATGTAATATTCTGAGATTATATCCGGCTCATATTCGCAAATTAGTTTGATATCCGCTCCCTCCCCCGGTTGAGAAAATGGAATTTCAGAAGAAAACTAGAAAAAAACTAATAAAATAGCCTATTCCTTTCTGTTACCATTTTATTTCCAGACACCTCTCATCTCTGCTCTCGTCTCTGCACATCCTACACTCAACAAGCACGCACCCCACACAGCATTCAAACCGCGTAAGGCAATGTCAGCACTCATTCGACAGAGTTAAGCGCGATGTAAAACCATCAACTCTGGCGTTCATACTCGGAAATGACGTCATCCCGCAACTAGAACCAGAAATGACCACGCAGCTATCGGGAATTGACGTTCTGCAGGGATACAAAATTCACGCGTGTCGTTAACTGCTTCGCTATTTCCCAAGCATTGTTAAAAGCGGAATATTCGCGGATAAAGACAACAGGGAGGATTAATATAACCCATACGATGAGCATTGACTTGATGCAGTGCATTCCCGTTTGGTTGTTAGAGAATATGGGGTTGAATTTTTATGAAGATGCTCTTATTCTACGATGTACATAGAAAAGCCATAAATAACAAAAATAAAAATTTCTCTACTGCTTACTAGTGTAAGATAATCACCGTTTCTCCATGCACAAAGTCCGAAATTCATAATGACTCTTTTGAGAAGATTTTATGAAAACACTCTAATACCTGCCTACAAGATTAACATTTCACTTATTACTGTCATAACAAAATGAGCAAAAGAAAAATTCAGAACTGCGGACAAATACAGGACAATGCCACGCGATGTGAAATATAGAGATGAATGTTTGAAAGTGTACCCGGTACGCAAATCCATAATATTTGATGGGTATTTATAATAATAATAACAATAATAATAATAAACTATTTATCACACTTGGTGAAGCTGTCTGTAACAGTCTGGAAGAGCCACTACGATATTTACCCCTGTCGAGAATTAACATGGTTTTTGTGAAAGAACTAGGTGGGTAATCGTAGAGCATTGTGTGTAGGAACTGATACTTTCCTTACTGAACTAGTTCAAAGTTAAAATCCGCGATTTATTTCATCAGTTAACAAGGCATGAGGACTTAAGCTATTAGGGAGTTCTCCTTTTTTTCATTTCACGTCATTAACTACAACAATGCTGGTTTCATATTTTGAGTTAAAAAAAATACAGTTATAGCCAACGCACAGCAGTTGACACGTCAAAGTTGAGCAGTCACGACATGTACAGAACAATACGTTCACTGGACAATATGAATGAAGTTTTCCGGTTCGTTTGATGAAACACAAAAGAATGACTGACACATTACCCTTCTGAAACATGGCCTCAGTTCCCTCCTTTTAAAAGCGTTCCTTAACTGACGCAATACAAACAAGGGATCCGCAAACCGTGCAAAGATTTTTCACATTCCATCACAACATAATATATGAAACATGTGGAAGGTGACAAGTATTATATACTTTCATGACAGATGTTTCGAGAATTAATTGAATGTTTTGGAAAGCACTATTAAAATCAAAACGTTTTCGATGGGAAGTTGATCGTTTCGAGTGTATAGACATCAACACCAGAATGAAATCATAACATAATGAAATCAAATAACGTTTCTCGAGATGCGCTTGTTACAAGGGATACTTTGATTTTTAATTTTCTACTTTTTCATCTTCCAGTCTCATTGAGTTCTTGGACAGTTAACTAAACACACCTTTTGAATATCATTAACTTCTTTATTGGACGCATTACAACATATCGGAAGATGAAAAAATGTGTTTCGCTTCATGTAGACGTCTACCCGATACATATATTTTCCACCAAATTTTGATACTCATCAAAACACATTAACGTTAAAAAATAAACCTTTTTTATTTTGTCTTTGGAGGACGCTGTTCTTAAATTAACATAAATCCGTATCTTTTGAGATCGTATGTTTTTGCTTCTTGATAGTTTAAGGGAAAGGTAAAATAGAATTCAAAAACATTATAAATATAAGTTCGGTACGTATAATTGTTTTTATCTAACTCTCTTCCCTACTTCCTAGTACGTGGAATATGAATGCGACTGACCAGGAACATTAACAAGATAGATTCGGGTAGAAAAATAGTCTGTCATCATTTAACGCAATATTTAAGGAAATTTACTGAATTAAAAAAATATAATTTTGAAATTACACATCTTACACCTTCCCATCTACACGATGTAATCAACGAGTAATGAAATATACACGCATAATGTTGCCGCTTCCACTGTAATGTACGGTATTATAGAGAATATGTAATGGATTTTTCATATCGTTAAATGATAATCCAACGGCAATTATCTCAGCAAATCGGTTCACTGATCGAATAATCCATACAGCGACCCACTTTTATTCGTCGAATAAAACTGGATAGCTTTAACAAACGTTTTTAATTAGTATTTCCGAAATAAATATAACGTAAATATTTACATAACTTTCACTTCTGTACATCTAAAAATCTTGAACAAAAACGTGCTATTTGAAAGATTTTCTGATATGAAAAACTTATATAAGTTCTACTACTAATAACGACCATTACATAATAGAAGTAAATAATTAATGTAAGACACGATTGTTTGTATAATTTCTGCTCCTTTATAACACATTTTGAGTTTATATTTACGTTTAATACCATGTTCAATTATTCTGTTGTTATGATTTTTATAAAACTTTGTTACACCTCACGACGACTAAACCCTGAGACGAAACGTTGTGTTCTTCGAAGCACAGAATTAATATATTCGTCCGTAATAAGGTCGTAAGCCTCATATATTTTTCTGTATAATTCTGAGCATATACTCGTAAATAGAATGCAAATATGTTCAAAGCGTACGTTTTATAACAATGTGCCTCATCAGGTCTTGAACACACGTTCCAGGAAACGCAAGACGACACGAGGCAAACCTTTCTCCAGAGGAATCCTTTGCAAATTCTTTTACTGACTTTCACGGAATAAACAAGGGAGACAAGATGCTTTCTGAGAAGAGCAATTTTTCATAAACCTTGCCGCATGCGAGGAAGCACGTTTGAAATTTTACTCAGCGACGACCGGAGAAAGAAAGGTTCTTTAGGAGGAGATGGTCACACGAGAGTACTTGCCACTGAAGTCGAGGGAGAGAAGAACTCCACGAAAACGGAAAGAAATGTCTTCTCACCCTCGTACGCCACTCAAAACAAGTCTCAGTGGTCCAATAACTAAAAAACCCACACCATGAAAAAAAAGCAATAATACCACATTTTTAGATCTTTCAGGATATCCTCACAACTCTCCTTTCAACATTGAAATTTAATAGTCTTACAATAAACATGTATTTAATAATCTCGTCAAGTGTAATTACATCCATAGTTGCCTTCAAAAGAGCGCTACAAGCAACACCAAGATCTTCGGTTCGCATTTCGGTTTTCCGGTGAGAAAATTTGAATTCCTGATTAATTTTCGTCAACGTCAAAAAGCGGCTGGTAATGCACTGGTACTGATGTTAACATTTTTACTATTAATTTAACACTATGTATCCATTTTGTTTTAACTGTACGTCCTTATAAATGTCCAAGCAAAGCTCGTTCAACGAGACAATTTTTACTATAAATGTAAAAAGTCAATTGTTGGTACCAATGTCTAAGTTTTCATTTGTATGTATTCATCTTCAATAATCACATTTACTCAAGTAACAAAAGAAGCCCCACCCGTGGCTCAGGTGGTAGTGTTGTCGCTCATCACTGTCCTCCCGGGTTCAATTCCCGATAGGGTCAGAAAATTTGTAGCTTTTCACATTAATGTCCCAATTCATACAGCTGTGGCTACTGGAAAGCAAACCTTCCTTCCTCTACCCAGCTCCTCCTAGTATCAATAATTCTAACTAATACTAACTACTTCTACTAGCCCCTCCACGTGGGCCAAGTTATTAGTAAACCCGGCTGAACGGTCTACCTACTAGCAATAGCCTACCACCCAACTCCTAACTCCTATTGCTCCATGTAGATAAGCTTCAATAGCACGGTACATTTCCCATTTACAAATACGACAATAACTTAAGTAATAAAAGATTTAAAAATTTAAAACATTTTTACCCAAGATCAATTTCATACATTTAAACTCGCTTCAGTTTTGTTATATTTTAAAAAGTTTTATGTTATGCTTTTTTTTTAGTTAAAAGGAAGATTAGTAGGTGACAAGACAAATGATATTGAAGGAATGTTTTAATGCGTTCCTGCTGTCATGACGTTGAAATTAGGAAAAATAATTTTTTACGAGAATTTGGGAAGGACAGGGGGCGAAGAGGATTAGCATTAGCATTATTTCAGGTAAAATAAATTAATTTACTTCCAAAAAATGTATTATTTTCAAGCGTTCTAATACGGTCAAAACAGTTTTCTTGACAACAAACAAGTTTTAAACGCTTCCTAATTGAAATATGAAGATATAAAACGATCATAAGATACAGGAGATACAAAAAGGAATCAGATAAGAATGAAAAATAACATTAAAAAATACAGAAGGAGATTGAGATAAGACAAGAGATAGATTACTATAATTTTAAGAGAAAGCGAAAACTTGGGAAATAAGATGACAAAAAAAGACAAGACCTTTCTTCTAAGGGAACGAAGACAAAACAGGAATTAAGAAACATGGCACTAAAACTGAGTGCGGTTGTGCTTCCCTCCTGTTTTTTCTACAGACCTCCTTCGGTCCCCCGAAAGGTCAGATTAGCCGAGGTTATTTTAGCTGGGAAGGTATCCGAGCATCTGGACTTCCGCAAACATCGTTCATTTGAAAACGTGATTACATGGTACCACGACATAGCTATAAACGAAATAAAGCGCCTCGCAATCATCAAGAAAATTTTCAACTATTGGGGATTTGTTTCAGCTTATCAGTTATTATAATAGATATGATTGTAATTGCTTTTAAATAAAAGGAAACCACGAACCTCTTGAATCACACGTAACCAAAAGGTATGTCGTACCATGTACAACAAATTCCTAAAATTCTTCTTTTAGAAATACTAAAACCGCAACTGCCTTTGAACCTTCGATAGGAATTGATGGGATCCCTTGCTTGCTTCCAGAGAGTATATTAGTTTATAGCCCCTCAAGTGGCCATTTGCAGTTTATGCCTGATGTTTTGATAATAGATTTATTATTCTTAATTATGAACTTGAAGAACATAAATATTTTAGAGAGGCACAATTTTGAACCAATCTTCAGTGACCCAAGCAGGACACGAACCTCTGTGCCCACACCTCCAGGCCTAATGCTACAAGGAAATTACTATGTTCGAATTCGAAAACTTAGTCTGAAATTAAGGATGAGATAAAGAAATGAAACGTTTGATGTCCTTCGCGGCGTGTCAGTGGCGCCGGAGGCGGTGGCGGCGGAAGGAGGAACATGTGGAGCGTGTCATATGTTCCCGTTGTCCCACTTCTTTCTCTTTTACCCTCTCCACCCCCTTCTCCCACAACCTTCCACGGTCTTCGCGTAACAACACTCTCTGGGCCATGTCGTTACTGTTCCAACACAAGGCTCACGGCAAAGTGTATTGACATCTTCCAAGCTACGAAGAGACGACTCTGTTGCGAGAAGCTCGCGTTTCATGTTCTCGTCCAAAGCCACTTGGCCGTACGCTTACTTTTACCTATTCTTGGCCATTCATGGTACTGCTTTACTTGTTTATGAATTTTGTCACTGGAACAAAACAGCTTCTGATTCATCGGAAGTTTTATTGCATTCATTGAAGATGAGTAGGAAATAGTTTTCGGTTCGTGTTTTTGGTAGAACATGGAAGCCCCTCTTTTGTTCGTTCAAATCGTTTTGAGTAGCATGCTTATAATTTAAAATTTTTCCCCCGATTTCTTACCAACAAACAAATGGTGTAATTAAGTAGAGAAAAATATAGGTATAATGAGAACAATTAAATTTCTGAACAAAACTATCAGAGGTTACAAAAATAGTGTCAAATTCTGACAACTCATTTCCATAGCAAATTATTTTGTTCGTTTTCTCGCGGAACGTATCTTTAAGAATCGTGAAGAATTAGCTCGTATACTGAAACTTCGTCTCTTTTATTTCCACAAACAGATAACCAGATTTATCTTTATTTCAATATTCGATACGTTCCAAATACATATTTAAATATTTGCACGTTCCGAAGAGAAGCGTCAATGCAAACACAGCTTCGCCTTCCAACATGACTCAAAATAAACGTTCACTTTTGGGTAGCGCACCTCGGCGTATTTATGAAAGTTAGAAATCACATGTTTACGATGTTATTTACAGTTTTCCAGTTTTAGAGAAATTTCATAACGCAAAATTTACTTCGTATGTACATAGAATTGTAAAGGTAGAACATATTCATGAGATTACTGATAGGTACTAACTATACTAAAATAATAAATGATTCGTGGTGTGTGAAGCAGTCGGTAATTTTTATAGGCAGATCTCGATTCGGTGTGCAAAGGGAATTGCATCATCAAATGGAAACATACACAGCGATTCACGTCTACGTACACCTTTTTCCTAAAAACATAACTGGNCATCATCAAATGGAAACATACACAGCGATTCACGTCTACGTACACCTTTTTCCTAAAAACATAACTGGAGTGGAAAACACGACATTAGATTCCCCAGCGACGACGAAATTAAATCAGTCCCTAGCTGATTTTTTATTTTATTCTTTTAATAAAAGTTTTGAAAATTCGCTGCATTATCTTTAACAAAAGACTTACAAATGAAATGTTCCTGATACAATATATTTAGATCTCTAATTGCATAGCACACAGGAAAGTAACAGTGGAAATCAAATACTCTACGAAGTAATAGCAATTCTTGTAATTAAATTCAATATAATGTGATTACCGATATTAATTATGATTAACAATATGAACAGAATATGAAAACTATAACATACCAACACAGTCGGAAATGATTTACTTCTTTCAAATTAAGATACCTCATTTCATTTCCGACTGTGATAACGTAATGTCAATACGATAAATTTAAACTCATTGGTGAAACTCGATATCAATTAAGATTTAATACAGCCCATAACATTGTGAAAACATTTAGTATTAATCCACAACACCATTACAAGTTCCCTATTTAACCTGGTGGAAGAAACTTAAAGGATTTTTGCCTGAGCTGGCATCCTACGAAATTTAATGACCATTGAAAAGCATAGACAAAAAAAAATCCTAACACAAAAGCATCACATATCGCTCCGAAATTCCCTTGAGGCCAAGAGAAGACATACAAGTTGAGAGCTAAAAATAGTCCGGTTTGTTTAATATCCTTCCTTTCGTAAGCCTTTCTACGGGGAGAAGACACAAGCAAGTTCTCGGTAGAGCTGCTGTGAGTTATGCGTCGTCACATTCTCAGAAGATGTGACCCATGGAACAGTATTCCTCAAGCATCAACATGTTTCTGGTCGAGCATATCCCGACAAAAAAATTTCAAGGTCAGTCGCTTTAAAGTTTCATCGCAAACACATCCTGAATGCCATCCATTCATAATTCACAGAACACACCGAGGAACAGGTTTTCACGCAATTACTTTCAACTTCAAGCAGCTTACAGACGGCAATAAAATAAAATTGAAGCTAAACATGTCCCCATTAGTTTTCCGGAGTACATGCTGGGATAGTCCCTCACTTTCTTCCTCACTGAATAACTTATTTCTTAAAGAAAAAATACAACATCCTTGACGATTTTTATATTCCAGAACATTTTATAGTCTCTTCCTCTTAATAAAATTGTTCAAATAGCCCCAGGAAAAGCATTTATCGTGAATTGTATATTTTTAATTATATGTTTCAAAGGGTGAGACCTTTCTAAGTGTAAGAAATGACAACTTTGTTCATAGGAAAAAGTGCTCTTCCCAATTTTACTACATTTCGTATACAATAAAAATACTATTTTATAATGAGAACTTAATAAAGTATACATTCCAACACACTCGGTGTTTAATTTCCATAATGCTGTTTCTAGTATACTGCTTCAAGTAGAAGATTTTACTTAATAATTTATTTAAAGAAAAATTGTCAAGTAAAAAAAGAAACTGAATAAAAATTTCGTGAGTTAATACTCCATGGATATAGTTGTATTGATATCACGAGATCAGTCTCGATTTGTTGAAAATTTAAACAATGAAAAAGAGTTTTGAGCAAATTTAATCCTCCAAAAATTGACAGAACATCACCATTTGAGAAGTATATCAAGGTTTTAAGACAAGTTATGAAAGTTGCTTTCAAATATGAGTTTGCAGATAGAATCTTACATGAAAAAGGAACGAAAACACTAGATTTTTCAATTGTCAACTGCGACTTGAAATCAATGATCTCGTCCTTGCTTGCCTACGCCGGATATTCCATCTCGACTTCTCAGCTCGATAACACAGGCCCTTTGATTTATTCGACTGCAAGGGTAAAGTTCGCTCCCTGCTCCAAACAAAGGGAACAATGCTTCGAGTGAAATAAGCCCTGGGGGTTTGCGAATCGCTGGTGTCGATCGCTCACTGGGTTCCCTCACAGGATGAGGAGGGCTCGACCAAACGGAATCAGTATAAGCGTCGTAATCCAATTTACACCCACGCATCGCCGAAGCAACGCGACTCGCGCAATAGATATCCGTGACAAAATTTCGTACATCATTTACTAAAAACTTCGGATTTTTAGAACTTCTAATATTCAATGAATACAAAGCTCCCTTTTTAACAATAAACAATTTCATACCAATTCCATGCAGTCATTTATATCAACAGAATTATAGTTTCGACTACAAAATATTTTGGAACTAGAACTTGTACTGNTCGACTACAAAATATTTTGGAACTAGAACTTGTACTGTCCGGCAAATGTTAGATAAGTATTTATCAAACATTTTCCATGATTAAGACAAATATAACGTAATAAAACACATACCACTAAATTCTCTGAAAACCCGAATTCAGACGTACGTTGTTAACCACCTTTACTATTACAAATGTGAAATTTATTATTACAAATGTGAAGGTTAAGGTTATCCGGAAACCATAAGTCTAAGTTCGCGATGACGCCCAGTGTATTATGTTTGTATTTGTGTACATGGGAATAACTGAGTCGATTTTGTTCTCGCGTTAACTCAAGACTGAATTCATGCAGCAGCACGAAAATAAGAATATACTGTCCTATTTCACAGATTTCAATATAGTGTCCTACTTCTAGAACGTGCTGTCCAGTCTCTAAACATGTGGTTTTATTCAGTAAAGTGAAGGTGGAGGAGACTTATCGGAGCTCAATATTCAGTACATTATCCTTAAAGAATTACTATATATATCGCAGATTTCGATACGTATGAAGATATCAATTTTGCGTAAATAATACATAAAAGGCGGAATAATAGAAAATGTTGATTGCATAAAGAAATATTGCAAATAAATATGTGAGTTTACAAAATGTTAAATGTTAAACACATTAAATTGGGGTGGGAATTTCATCATCACTTTTTCGTAAGTTCATTTTTGCCATAAATTTCAAATTAAAAAATGCAAAGAAAAAGTATATTTTACAAAATACTGGCATTGAAAAGTAAGAAATACACATAACTGATTGTACCATCTACCAAATAACAGCAATACATGCACTAAATCAATGATCAACACAATTTATACCACGTTTCCTTTCTCCTCTGAAGCTCCAACGCCCAATAAATTCGCAATACCGTCGCTGTGTTTCGAGACACGCCCTACAGTAGCGGCAATTTATACGCATCCTCGACACACAGAGATAACGCAGGTGTTCCCTCATCTCCCCAACACTCCCTCGCACACACCGAGGCGTGCAGGTAGCACACCTCTGAAAGGAGGCAGGTCGCAGCAGCTGACAATTGAAGGTGGAAACTTCTATAAGGACAGGAACAGGTGCTGGCGCTAGCGAAATGGGGAAAACACTTTCTCCCAGTTCCTTTCTGGAACGTGGACGGAAAGGAAAATAAGATGGTGTCGAACACATGCTTACGCACACTTCCGCAACACGATGTTCCACACATCGTCTAACAACGAAAACTGAAGGCGAAGAAGACAAGTTTGAGGTGATTTCTTTTTAGGTGTGGGGGCGGGGGGCTGCAGAACCTTCGTATTCTAATCTCGGGAGAGAGAGAAAAGGTTGATTTAAAGAAAATTACCAAATGCAGATGACCCATTTCCAGATCCGTATACCTTATGTTTTAGTCTCAACTTACGTATTCGTCTATGCATTGTATTTACAACGAGAAATTATTACACAAAGAATAAAGAATATTACCCCTACCGTAGAAAAAATATATATAATAATTTATTGAATAATACAAAACTAATTTTCACAAATATTTTTCCAGACAGAGCTTTCAAGAACAATGAATACATGCATTAGTACGTTACTACAAAGAAACAAAAACGGAAATATGATCACCAAGCTAATACATACAGAAATCAATATACCAATATAACGAAATAAATCAAGTAATGACGTTGAAAGCACTATAAAAAAATACTAGTGTCTTTTTTTCATAGAGAAAAGTGCTCTAATGATCTTGACGAGCCCTAAATACCAAAGAAAAAAAAATATTCAAAGAGTGATCCAATTTTTTTAATAGAGTTTTAAGTCTCAGAAACGTCGAAGAGTTGGAAAATCATATTCTACCAACTCACCCTCTTATTCCCGTACATCTCAACGTACGTCAACCCGCTTTCTGGGCCAGCGGTCTTCTCGTGACCCATACATTTTTTTTCTTGTGTCAATCGTCTTCTTTTCTCCGCGCATTCGGAAACAAAAGATAAAATAAGAAATGGCTCCCGAGACAAGACTCCCAGACGCATTTCAATTTAAGTCCTCGGCACTGTCTCCAATTACACGCGTTATAATACACGCACAAAATATAAAATTAAAAGCAAGTCTCGATACTTTTCAGGAGATAAAACAAATAATTTGATCCCTCTGCTCCGAGTCATTTTGTAACGGTTTCATTTAGCTCTGTTAATACGGTTATAGCTTTCGGACCGAAAGAACACTAACGAGATGTAACCAATGGAGCGAAAGTATTTAGTAAGTAGCGGTGTTCTCACACGTCTGTTGCGAGGGGTGGCCAAGCTCCACTCATGTCAGACGGCATGCCACACCGCCACCCGTGGAAAAGTTAATTTCAGACATTCTCCTTTCGGTCAAAAGTTAGAGATCAATCCCTCTGTCCATCACAGTTGGCATATCAATTACTGCCGGTTATATGAATCGGTTGATGCAGGTGATAATAACCGATCGTAAACTCACGAAGATTCTGCTGACATGAGTAAAACGCCAACCCAGAGGAACAGTCAGCAATGTCGCAATGCTGGCATTGGCTCCTCGACTTTCACATGGTCTTGAGACTACTCCCTCGTTCCGTTTCTTTCGCTACGAGCACTGTAGGTAACAATCGTGATAGAAATGTCGACATAGGTAATCATGTTCTTTTTAACTGTGTATCATATACTGTTTTATTATTTTTGTGTCACTTTGATATTGTCAAGGATAATCATTTAATCCAACCCCTTGGATCATTTTCTCAAGATAATTCTACAAATTTATCAACATCTTTACTGAGCGTACACAAAAATTACACAATTTCAAAACCTTAACAAGATGAAAATCCGCAACATGGCGATCTAATTGAAAAAGAAACTCGTGAAATAGTCTCCTAAAGATAAAGGAAGTCGTAAAGGGCGTCGACTGCTATCTCACTCTTCATCCTCCCCCTCCGCCACGTTCACCCTTTCTGAAAACCCTTAACTGAGGGCGAAATGACCTGCACGAGGCACAACGCGACCTTTCCGCGACCGCCTCCTCCTCCAGAGCCAGTGACCGACTGAGCGAACAACCGTAACGGAGATGAAGTAGCGTTTCTAAGGTAGCTTCCCCGTGTAAAGATAGTCAAAGCATTGAAAAGTCTAATAATCTTCTTAGCTTACGTTCCTTTGTATTTTTATTTTATTTGGGGTAATAATAACGATAATTTAATTTGTAACAAAAAAAATGAATAAGGTACCACGAACTTTGACTTCATTTGCAAGGAACCTATTTCAAGGTTTGCCATGAAGTAGCGTTTCTAAACTCTTTTCCAAATACTCCAAAAATTGATACGGATTGTTGACAAAAGTTTTCAAACTTCGTCAATTTAGAAGATTAGGAAAGTAATTACTGAAAAGTGTCTTTTCTCGCAAGAGATAATGTATTGCATCTAAATATAACATCGTCTACAAGTTGCTTAAATGGTTGGAAATGTTTGTTTCAAAAGTCAAAATCGATAAAAGCATACATTATTGCAGCCATTTATATGAATTTTAGACATTTAAATATTTGATTATCGACAGAACAACCTTATGGAGTCACTGAAGGAAGTATGGTTGTTTGAAAGAAAAAAATTCAAATACTATTTGTAATGAACCAAAAATTGTTTAAATAAAATAAGAATCTTCTAAAAGATACTTTGATTTAATACAGTTTTCTCAAACTTTTTGTCGCACGTTTCTCAACAATTTCACTTAATTTGACCAAATTGTTTACTATATAAAATGAAATGTGTATTGTATCAAAGCGATTGTTCAATGCGCACCTATATTGATCAATTCGAAATATAATCCAGAAATTATTTTTATGGAACTACTCATATTACTGTGAGTACGCTTAATTCTTGCAAGAGCACTGTTTTGAATCCATAACCTGGTTGTGATCACGTCGAAACTACATGTATCTTGTGCTTGACAGATAAGAAACCCGTTTCTCTTTCTGACGCCCACGCAGCGCATTAAAAACCGCGACTCGATGTTGAGCCGTGTCACACAAATTGAAAAAAGCCCCATTTTAACTTGGTTTGAAAAAATAGTTATCTATGTTACAGCAGACACGTGCAAACAAACATTCAAATATAATAATTCGAGTAACATGTTATAATAAGAATAAGAATGCTTGCTCTGGTAAAGTACTTCAAGTGCACCTTTTAGCGGCGTTTCTGACAAATTAAATTAATTAATCCTTAAAACTTTTATAACTACTTCACAAAAATAAAATGTCTGCTTTGGTTTCATTCATTTGAAAATACATGACACGGAAGTATTTATAAAAAATCCATTTAGCATATCTTCACTTCGTTTATCAGAATAATTGAGAGATACGAGATAAGGAAATCTCATAAAATGTGAAGAATTTCAACAAATTATAACAACAATTAAAAGGAGAGTCAATGAATCTGATAAATAATAGATTTCGTCTTTAAAGGCAAACAAAGGTCTTTCTCTCTTTCCAAAAACGTGGGGTGACGTCACCCGCAGTCCAACAGTCGAGACATTCACGCCGTCTCGTTGAAGTGCGAGTGTTGGCTTCGCCATAAGCGGAAGGTTCGTGGCAGCAGCGGAGGGACACGCACGAGAAACAGGGCGTTGACCAAAGCGCCGCAGTGGAGACGAGGGCAAACACGTGCGAGAGAGAATCGCCCAATAAAACTGCCCTCAAATATACAAACCGAGCTCCGGTAGCTTATAGCATGCTTGCGTGTCACAGTTAGCATGCTCCGGGTTCAATTCCCGGCGGGGCCAGAAAAAATTTGTAGCGTTCAACTTGTATGTTTCAGTTGATATAGCTATGACTATAGAAAAGCGAACCCTTCATATCCACCATCTACTACTCCTAGTATCACTTAATCTTACTATTACTAACTGTGAGTGAAATTGTTGGCAAACCCAGCTAAGCAGCCATCTACTAACAATAGCCTACCCCCCCTCCTACCTCCTATCGATCCATATAGATAGGCTTCAATAGCACGCAACATTTTCTATTTAGAATACTACAATAAACAAACAAACCGTGTCTTACTCGAAATTTGATTAGGACTGGGCAAATAACCGACTGAAACCGACAAAATTTTGGGTTCGGTCCGATCGGATTGTGAAGACAGTCCAGAAACGGCACAATTGCAAATGTTTACTGAAACGGCGTCGTTTCAATAAACTGATCAGTCGACCAATCGATTTTCAGATTAACTGTCTTCACAAGCCGACCCGTCCCGATCAAACCCGAAAATCTGCTGTCGATTTCGGTCGATTATTTGTGCACCCTTGATCTCGATAATACACTATCTAGTTTATATAAAGAAATGTTGTGTGATATTAAAAATAATTATGAGAACTTTTCAAATCCCTTTATCCCTAATAATGTTGCTTCTTATACGAAAACAAAATAAAACATTTCCAGTTTTTAGACAGTTCCGGTAGAAAAATGTCATAAACCAGCCTTGAGTGTTGCACAACAATGAAACAAAACTTTTTCGCATTATTTAAAATTTTTAACAATAAATTTATCTAGCAATATTTTAACGTGAAAAAGAGACGGAACTATTACGTGCCCCATCTTTCTTCTTGAAACTCGATGAAGAAATGTTGTTCAGAAGAATTTATTTTCGTCGAAAGTTCAGCAGACGAATGATTGATGTACACTCAAATTCGAATGCCAGACTCGCCGTTTGTTCGTGTCGTTTCCTAGGAACGACACACACTCCAGCAGTGGAATTTCTAGAGCTTACGATTCGAAATCTCTCGAAACTCAATTAGAGACCAGAAACCGCGCTTCACTCCAACAAACAAATGGTGGGCGAAGTTCTCGCCAACTGCACACAGGCAGGCAGGGTGAAGTAGGAAGGCGGATGCGAGTGTAGAACTGCGAGGGAGAGGAGACAGCAGGAGAAGGTCGCGGAAGGTAGTGCACGGCGACATATCGCTCGCGTCACCAGGTCGCCCTCGGGGAATTCCCGAAATGGAACGACGAGGTACTTCTCAGCGCTCCACCGGAGAAGGATGGACGACGCACTGGCTCCTAATGAGTTGGAGGGTGCCATCTGTTAGACGAAATCTAGAAAGATGAGTCGATTCTTCTTGCGTGGCTCCACACAAATTGTAATGGATTAGTCATGTTGAACACACCAACGATTTGTGAAACGTCTACGGGTCCGCTCTTCATTATGGTGTAAGGTACACAACACTCGGATCTTTATTAACGAGACTATATCCAACTCTTCTCGCAGGGCTTTAACTATAATCTACTCCAATGACGTGGATAGATGACATCAAACATCAGAAAATCTCTTTTGAAATAGTCACTAAACGGGAGTCTCGTAACAATTAGCCCCTCCTAACGAAACGAGGTAATAGGAAGGGTACACTAACATAAACATTTTCATCCGAAGAAATTATTTCACCAACACTCCATCCTATTTCTAACTACTATGTAATTTCGTGTAAATAACGAATAAACCGTTAATAAAAAGTGTCCGTAGGTTGAGTTATATAGATTAAAATATATTTTATATAATAATAGGTACAAAATGTTAGTTATAAAATATTGAACTGTCTTCAGAGAACAGCAATTTCAGATCATACAACTCTCATTGAAGTCAAAATAAAATACGGAAAAATTCTCAACAGAAGTCTCAGAAGAATATCTAACTTCAACGCATAAATTGATATAAAAGCACAACATTCTCATAATTCTTTTCTTTCTTTTTTTTCAACTTCGACAAGGACCTAGAAGCTTCCACGCCCATCGGCATGGCAAATAACGACAGACGCAGCTGCCACGCAATTTCCGGGAGCTGTAGATATTGATTGAATCTCATCTCCGGGGAAACACAAAGCAACTCCTACGAATGAAGAGACCAATCCATCATTTAGTCTCCTGTCACCGACCAAGCAGAAAAGAAGACACCGAAATGGGTTTTATTAAGCTGATGCATCGCACAAAATAACACTTCCTGGGGGGGAACAACGTAAGCGGCCATTTACTCAGGGCAAATATAGATAAGGTCGAGGAACGGAGGAGGGTGAATAAATTATATCAGTACTCTAATTTATCCTTTTCTTTGCTCGTATTTCAGTTGATAGGTTTGACAAGAAACAAGGCTACAACAGGCGCAAATGATCACAAGGGTGCAACTAGTAAAAGACATCTTTCTAAACATCAATTTTCAAATCATGAAAAAATAAAACACTTTTATAATTTGCTTTCCGACAGAGAAGTTACAACTTTACAATGAAACTTTGTAACAAATAAATTAAAATAAGATACTCTTCAATAGAATTTTTATTAACAATAATTTTATTTCAAAACTTTTAACGAAATTTACTGGTCAAAATATTGAAATAGATTAAGAAATTTCTTTTGAGGGTTACAGCTCGAACAGCAATATTAAAACAGATACCATACAAAATTATATTCCAATTTTTTCTAAATTTTATTACAAACAAAAAATATCGATAAACAATTTAATTCAATAACAGTCATTTCATTAATTAGTTTTACGAGAGTATTAATATGCATATTCAAGATTATCCAACATTAATTAAAATGAATAGTTATTCAATGAATTCAATGAAACCTTTATAATGACAAATTTCTATTAATATGATAATAATAAATTTATTGTCAAAAAACAGTACAGACTGCGTATGACCACGTGGAGGACAATAAACTAATTTACTCTCCGGAAGCAAGCAAGGGACCATCCCATCAATTCCGATCAAGGGCCCTAAGGCAGAGGCGGATTCAAAAATTTCAGCAAAAGTTCCTAGATAAGATAAAAAGTTAGCTGCGAGTTATAATACATATATAATGTCAATATGTTTGTAATTTAACGCAAATATGTTTGTAAATTTACATGTACAAGTTATTATCGAACTATAGATTATTCTGAGTATAGTGTTTAAAAATCATAAGAGTTGAAAAAAAACCCACTAAATTCACGATTTATTGTTACAATAAACACGCCCCTAGACAAAGCCTAGAGTCAGAGTTGACAAAGGAACACGAAATTATGACTAAAGGAATTCGACATTATGAGGAAGCGGGACTAAACAAAAAGATAAAGACACGAGCGCAACCCCTACACAAGGATGAAGATAAGACAGAGCATAGTGGTGAAGGATGTAATCGCTGCCCTACATCCCGAGTGGAACAGATAACTCGTACGAACGTAAGAAGAGTGTAGAATGAAAACAATCTGGACTATTCCAATAATTCACGCGCATTGAAGATGGGTATATGATATGAAGTTTCTGGTATAATTAAAAATCAATGAATATAGGAGTGATATTTCTCGTTACGAGCCAGATTTGACTAGGTAATTTAAAAATTACCAGGAACATTCGAATTGGCGGATGGCACCATGCGGCTCATCTTTTAATATGAAGTGGGAACATAGAAAATCTGCTATTTGAATAAGAAAATGTGTCGTTACAATTACTTCAGGAAAAAAGGGACAAAATATAGTTCAGTCTGTGTTGGATTTACTTTACTCTTCTTGTAAATATTAGGTTCTTCATCTCACAAAAATAAGTTTGAATGTCGAAACTGATTTGTGTTCATTAAAAAAATATGAAATGCACGTCGATTTTACCACACAAAGAAGTTGTGTCGAGAACATTGACTTTTTCTCGGCGCTACCTCCTCAAAAAAAGCCTCAAACTTCTACTTTCCTTTACCTCTTCTTACCCCATTCAAAAAAATTCCGCAAAGTAGGGAACACGATGAAAATGATATCTAACTCTGGCCGCGCCCGAACGAAGCCACATACCTGGAATCTTTCCCCCATTTGAAAGCAACAACGTCGATTGGCCGCGAAGACCAGACAACACCTGACGTCCCCTGAGAGGGAAAATCCCCTCCAGGCGGTTCCCCTTCGGTCAGGGGTCTTGCGTCGCCGCTCAGTTTAACAGCCCCTTCGGCCGAATACTCGCGTAGGGACCCGAGGGGGCTCTGAGTTCCTAGAGGGTACACGAACGGAATGCTTTTGTCAACGACAGATAATCAGCATTTACGAGCGACGCATTCAAGTTAGGAGATAAATCTTCTGCCTGAAATAACACGACGGAATGGAGATTCATTCTATGCGGATAATCCTCTACGACATAACACACCTGTATAGTTTAGCAATATTTGCAATCAACAAAAAATGAACATCCTCAATATTTGTGAGTATCTTACGAGGAGGAAATTGAAGAAAAAAACTGCAAAATAGAAGTTCGGAAAAAAGATAATATAAATAACAAAAACAAAAATTCATTTAAAAATGAAAAGAGTAACATAAACATACGGGTTTTTAAACCCAATTACTTCAATTTATACAGATAGTAGATAGAAAACACTGACGTACATTTCGATGAACTGCTTTAACAAAGGATCTTATTGAAGTAAATTTTAGCAACTGGCATAATATTTTAACAACAGTGAAACTTTACATAACGAACACTTCTCAAAGTGGATATTCGTCTATTTCACTACCCTTCATTTTATTGTACGAGGACCTCAACTTCCCAAAAGCGGACACTTCTCAATAGCGGATAAATTTCAAAGTTGCATTAGCGTCCGTTATAGAAAAGTTTTGCTGAATAATTAAAATACACCAATTATTCTATAAATACCTATGCTGCACATAAGCGCCTAGGACCCCCTGAGTCCTCCTCCAACTCGTCAATTGAGAAGGACATACGGGTTTGCAAACAGCGCCGACCGTGGAGACCAACCGACGACGGTGGGGTCACGTGTGCGCGGCTATCGACCTGCGGGGGCGGGGGAGGAATGGCGTCGGCACGCTTGTGGAAGAAGGCGGTGGTGCAGGGTGAAGGAGGGGAGCGAGCTGCATGTGCCTCAGCGATGACCAACAGGAGCACTTGGCAAACGCTTTGGCCTTTTTTCATGACAAAATAGTTCAATGTAACTTGGGCAATCTCTCCAACGTTCATATTGAAGTGTGCAGATTTTAGTCAATTCTGAATGGACCACTGATTTTTTGTTCGTTTTTAAATGTCGGCTCGTATACATCGAAATTAATTTTAACAGTATTATCTATTGATTTATTTAAACCCATACAACTCGCAAATCAGTTCAACAAAATAGGTTCAGCTTTAAATGATACAGACCCAATAAATCAATACTCGGGATAATAATCGTGCCAAAAAGTTATTTTCCAATAGAAGTATATACTAACGAAATCGAAATAAATAAATTAACAGGCTCGCAATGCATACACTAAGAACACACGAAGCCTGACGAAGGAGGTGTGTCGTGAACACACAAAATACAAGATAGATGATTTGGCGGGAACGCCATTATATTTGGTACGAAAGACGGGGCGGGGAGGAGGCAGTGAAGTAGGGGGTGGGGGTTGGAGAGGAAGGACGAAGAGCAGGTGAAGCAGAGGGTCAGCTGCTTCCATGAACAAAGGCGAAGAACTGAACACACGCAGAATGCAGGTGAAGGGAACGTGTATTCCGCCAAGTTTGTCTGGACGTTGACAATTTTCGTATCAGCGAGCTCGAGAATTTCTTTTTATTTTGTTATGTCTCATTAATTTAATTTCAGTCCCACAGTATTTATATTAATTCCTCCAAATTAGAATAATTTTGTTCACAATAGCTAAGAGAAAAATGATTTATTTATTATTACTACCAATATTGTTTTGTTTTTATTCTTAGCCTGAAGATGCTAAGTCAGTGAAAAAGCTTTCGCTCGAATTATTATAAATAATAAAGTTGGGAAGACACTTCAAAATTATTTCAGTTTAATGCCTAAGAGCATAAAAGAACTAAGTTTCGATAAAAAAGTAGATAAAACTGAAAATAAATGACGTCTGAACATATATTCTACATCGATCCGCAATTCTTTCGGGGGACTAACGTATGAGAAAGCAGCATTAAACAGAAGGAAGTGTAACAAGAAAGAGCGAAAAGCGAAGAGGAGATAATAGGTTGTTCGGTGGGTATGTAGATTCTGGTATGTGAGAGATTACGTCCACGGTATTTGGCAAACATAGCTCTTGACACCGAAATAAAACACAACTACGCGAAATTTCTACTCTGCAGCTGATTTATTAATGTCTTGCTTTCTCAAAACTAGAAGGATTCGGAGACCTACGGAACCTGTGGTAAGAAACACATTATTTCTAAGAAAATTTACAAAGAAAAATGAATACACATGAAGAAAAATTAGTTCCACTCATTGACTTTTCTTCTAACACAACAAATAAGTTCATTTACACTTCTCATTGGAAATAGAACACGATCTAGATTAATTAATCAATGATACTCAATTTTCTTTGTATCTTATTCTAACCTTAATAATGTATTTATTGTATTGATCTGGATTAGAACATATTGAAATTGGGGTTATATCTCATTAAGTTTAATTCACTCTTATACCTCTAGTTCGTAACCAACGAAGAGTAACTGATACCAAGCCCTTTTACGAACCCGAAATGATAAAATTTATACAACACACAATACACCCAGAAATTGGAGCAATTGCATATCATTGGTTGGAAGAAGATATCTTGAAAGGTTGCAAATTAAAATACACACCAGCAAACGGATAAGAACCCTGCTATGCAGATAAAAGATACCGAAGAAATTTCAATAATTTCAGAGTATATTCTACAATTGCAGACGTTTTTGGAAAATTTTAATACGATTTCATGTATTACTTTTTTTTCATTTTAGTGACTATTACAGCCTGTTAATAAATCAGCAGCTACACCACAACAATTTTCAGACTTCGATCATTCGCAATATAAATTAATGCTAGTGTGTAACTCAAGCAAAATTCACCTATCTCCTCATTTCCTCCATGGACACGTTTCTTTGTTTTATATCTATCTCTCACAGCGTTTGTATCAATACATCGGAGAATTAACCAGTGTTTATAACGTAAGCCAACGACTATATGTACTACTAATAACAATCCTATAAGACTGAAACGAATGAAAATGATTCGGTCAGAAGAATGTTTCGCGCTAAACTGGAACGGAATAGCTCTCTAATGATCTCTTGAGGAAAACGTGAATCTCTTGAACTTAATAGTAACCTTGATCTTCAAGAATCAGGAAGTGCGCTTCCAGGACAAGAATTTTTCATCTTCATTCGGAAACGGAATAAGAAGAGAAATCTATTTCTTTTGTCATTGCGTTTCCGAAACCATGTGCTCCCCTTAAGGAACCCAATAATTACAAAACATCAAATGATTCACTCAAGGGAAAATCACACGACCGAATTACTTAATAAAATAAATCGAATGTTTGTAAACATAATATGTTCCATTCTAGTAATGTTGCAACTCAGAAGCGAAAGGATAAAGTAGGAGGTAACAGGTCGGCACCTTCTGAACCTCCACCTCGTGGTCGAGGAGAATGGACACTCACCCGTGTTGCCTCCAACAACTCCGCCTCCACCACCACGTCCTGGCTGCTGGACCCCCTTCACTCCCGGCTCCACACCACCCCCCGTTTGCGCTCCCGGGGGCGGGGGCCGATGCTGCAAAAAGTCGGACAGGGACAAACTGGACGCGATCAGCTGACGCTTCTCTTCGAAGTTCAAGAAATCCAGACTGTTGCTCCTCTGCGGAGGCAACGCTTGGGATGGGGGCGGCATGGTGGCGGCGGCGGCCGCTGCCGCCATCGCCGCCTTGGCCGCCGCCACCCCGCCCACCGGCAACGGCGGCGTCGTGCTGCCGGTGCCGCCCACCTGCGAAGCGGCGAGCGGCGGGGATTCCCCTCCCAGCGACGGGACGGGCACCAGCGGAGCGGCGGGCGCTACGACGTAGACGCCGCTCACGCGGATGGACATAGAGCGTCCCAGGCTTCGACGCCGGGACAGGGGCGGGCGCGGTCAGTGCTGCGGACCGAGGGACGGGTCGGCGGCGGGCGGCGACGCGGCTGGGGTGGAGCACGACGACGCGTAGCCCGCAGGGCGCGGAGGCAGACCCAGCGGGGAGTCGTGGCCGGCGGTGGGAGGAGACTGTGGTGCTGAATGATGCTGCGGCTGCTGCTGTTGTTGATGCATTATGCTGCTTCTCAGCCTCGGAATTCTCCGTCTTCGATTTTGCTTCTCAAAAAATAACTCGGTAAATTTCTCTCCTATGCCTCACGCGCACACGCTATTTTATACGTTTCCCCTTCACTTCCACATCCGATATTTCCCACTCTCTCCCTCCTTAACCCTTATTCTAGAAAAAAACTTTTTCACCCCCACTATCACCGACACTAAGGAAAGCACAGATTCCTAACTTCCTATACCCGCACTGAGTAAGACAACAGCAACACCAGCAGGGACGAAGTGGCGGTCACTAGCTGCTGTGGGTCGTCGCCTCCGTCCGCTGTGTGGCTCAGAGTGTGGCCGGTGGCGGCGAGCCAACCCCTCCACCCCCGTGCCAACCCGCGGGGGCCACCACTCGTACGGCGCTGCTGTTGCAGCGGCCGACGTTCACAGCATCCCGGGATCAATGCGCCGTCGCCATAGCAACGACAGGACGCGACGGAGACGGTAGCGCCAACGAAACCGGAGCTCTTCCGGTTCGAATATTTCCTCTCCGACACACTCACGATTCACGGAACACCGTACAGGAATCAATCGGACACTTCACTCACAGACGACGCTGGGTCTTGGTGGCGACTACGACCAACGTGCGGCAGAAGGAACGCGATACAGGTGACGGCGAGTGAGAATCAAAATGGCGGCGCCGACGCATAGATACGGGCAACTCGCGCGGCGTGCGACGGCCGACTGACGGGCGAAGCGACGGCGCAGCGGCAGGCGGGCGGGCAACGACGCAGGGAGGGCGGCGCAACGCTCGCTCCCGCCACCGCCGCCGGCGCGCAGGCTAGCCAACCTCTGCACACGCGCTGCCACGCCGCAGACGACGTGTGCACGTGCGCACTCCGGGAAGATGTATTCATACGTCGCATCAAGAGAGTGGCGGAAACGTAGAAGCTTCGAAACATCGAATCATTTGATACGGAATTGCGACAAGTATGTCCCACAGAGAGCAAGTTGATGACACGGACGAGTTTTTCAGAATGACGTAACAGAAATTAAAGTTATTTTTCCTGATAATAGAATGTGTGACAAGGGACGTTTGACGTTCATATATGGGACATACATAAAGCACCCCGCAATGAAATTGTCGGATACAGGGATTGCCCTATGCAAAATCAAATGAGGAAAAAAACTGAAAAGTTAAAGTAACGAATGGAACTCAGGATCATAATAATGCGATTTACATTATTAGAATGACTCATTTATTGTTTCATTTACTGGCAATGAGTATACTTGTTCACACTAAGGGTGGCAATTGGTTAACCTTACATTTTCTCCTATGAACGAAACTTCTTATTACCATATTATTAGTTTCCGCTTTTATCGAGATATGCTAGTGATCCGAACGAAAGTTCTAATATATATCCCTTTCTCTCCGAAAAAATATGAGAATAAAAGAGATTTCCAATGAAAATCTTACATTCTGTATTTCTTAATATATCTGTTGATTTACAAGCATAATTTTACAATTTGAACCGTATTTATTTTATCGAAAAAAATTGAATGAAAGAAAGGTTAAATATACTCAATTCGCGTAATTTTGCATGTGTGTCGCAGAACTGAATATTTAAAATATGTTTCAGGAATTGCAGTCGACAACCAAGAGTGACATTTCCCCAAGATACCTCTGATTTGTCTTTGCTTTCCCCGCGCTTCTCAACAACCAGGTCAGTCTTACTAGGTCTTCTTTCTTCGAAGGCATTAAAATCCTCTGTACTCTCAAACAGAACCTACGCAAATTTTACGAAAGAATCTCTCAATTATGAAAAATTCCACAGCGTGCTCGATGATACAATGAACTAATAATGAAATAAGGTACGACGGATTAGATATACAATTGACCAAAAGTGAAGGACACAACAATCACAAAAATATTGAACCGATGTATTTCAAAACCATGGGAACTATGAAACAAATAATACTAAAATACTTATCATCGGCAATAAACTCTGAAATAAAAAAAATCCTTAACGTTTTTGTGAATTTTCAAATATTTACCGCTATTCATTTTCAAAGATAGCTCATCCGATGAGAACAATAACTTAATTATTAAAAGAGTAATTTAAATGAGGCGCAAAAATACTGAAATCATAATACCAATAAGGTTATAACTACTATGGACAATGTTTCGCCGATGAATTAATTTTGTAAAGAACTTTTGCTTCAAGCGGTTTGGCGAATGGAATGGATTCCCATTGATGAACATTACTTCGATTTTCATCCTGTTCATACGTTATACGTTATGTGGTCGGAGTAGAAGCTTTTTTTAAAATTTAGTCCAGATTTAAAGAACCAATCCTCATCAATATATTTTCCAATATTCATATACGGAGCAACAAATAACATCAAGTATTAAACAATGCTATACCTACAATCAGTTTCCTACATCAGCCGAACAAAGTATTAGAAAATGGAGAGGAACGAAGAAAGTTAGTAATATGAGCTCTTCGTACGTAAGACTATTTGGAAACATCGTCATTGTATTCATTCTCTCTCAAATTATTGAGGGAAGTTATATGACGAATTACGCATACACCAAAAGAAACGTATGGATGAAGGAAGGGGATTGAAAGAAACTTTACACTCACCAAAAAGACAAATTAATGTTTCTCAAGCGAGTTTCTCAGAAGCTAAAGTGAAATGTTGGGAATATGCTATAAAAAAAATAATTTCGACGGTTAACAATAAAAATTTAATAAAAATATTAAAATACTGTATTTCCTCCACATAACCACGTACACCAAAGAAAGGCAAATTTACTCTAGTAGCATTTTATAACATTCAAAAACTAATTCAGTTAAACTTACGATTAAAGCTTTATTACAATATTATCCTAATACGTTTTGACACGTCATAACGAACTACTAATCGGAAATAAAAAAGAGCCAATACATGAGTATCATTATGCATATTATCATTATGCAGTATCATTATGCATATAACTTCAGTGTACCTATGCGTTGAAGTAACTAACGTCAGAAAGTGGCGACGACCTGGGAATTGAACTCGGATCCGTAGCTATCACATTCACTTCCTTTTATATTTATCTAGAGAAATAATTATTCATCAATTCGATGCACAGTTTGTAGAGTTATCACCGCAAATCCGTTTCCATCTGGAGTAGTTGAGGATTTCAATAGAACCACGAACTGTTCGCGAGTGATTCTGGGGAATACCCTGCGCTTACACAGACACAGCGGGGTGGCACGTGTCCGCATTGGCGTCCCTTCCTCTTTGGCAGCTAGTGCTTGAGAATACGTGCCAAGAAACTAGTATCAGGAGGATGGAAGGAGAAAAGAGACCGAGAGGGAAGGTAAATATCTTGGTCTTTTGCCCTGGCGTTTCGGGACACGGTCCATCCCGAAGCGTTACTTACTAAGTTTTACACCTGGGCGGAGACAGAGGTTCAGAAAGTCACCTAGAAAGTCCAAAGCACATACGCGAAATGGAGTATAGTAGAACCCCTCTTAACCGGCTTGGTCGCGACAGGGTCCCTGATCGGTCACCCGTTTGGCCGCTTGATCCNCTTGGTCGCGACAGGGTCCCTGATCGGTCACCCGTTTGGCCGCTTGATCCGAGGCTCCCGTCAAAAATCGATTTTCGTTCAGAAAGAGCCTACAGCTTATCACGAATAAACAAACAAATGAGATATCATTGCAACTTATTTTATTGTACTGTTAGTACATACATAAATGAATTCGAAAAAGTGATTCACAAAAAATATTGTGTACATATTGAAAGTAAGAGAAATATTAATATTATTGTATTGTTATTTTATAGTTGTTTTTTTTGTGGGGCTTTAGGGCTCGTCAACTTCTAATGACCACGATGTTGACGAGCCCTAAAGCCCCACAAAAAAAAATTAAATTTATTCTAAAATGTGGTGAGCAAACAAACATTATTGCTGCGGAACTGTAAGTCTTTTAAAAACTCAGTCCCATAAGACTCATAAGAAAAAGGCATTCTGGAATGAAGAGCTTAATAACGGAGCAAATTTAATAGCTTAGGTCGAAAACTTTTTCGTATATTTTAGACACCATAATGGACAATTCACCCCACCGATAATCCGGGCGGTGAAAATTGGGAGAGGCTTTTGGATTCAGTGTGGTCAAAACTATCAACTACGAAAAAATCAAAGAAATACAATTCTTTTCACTAGAATTTAAAAACCTAAAATTCGGTAAATCTGATCTAATCTAATGCGATAAATGTAATCACACGATCAACTTTGGAGGAAAACACTGGAATGCTCCAGGACAGCATGTAAAAATTATGGGCATAAAGGAAAACAAAGAAACTAAATATAGTTGCCACCCAGATATTGGATAGGGTTTGACCGTACACGATTCTAATGTTATCTCTCAGTAAGAGAGAACCACGTTTCAAAGACGTTAAAAGGGATTGACTGCAAGCTACAATCTTTTGATATCTACGGGCGAGAACTCTACCCGAACAAAAGAAAAGAAACATTATCACGCAAGTATGGGATGGAGTGTACACGTACCCAATCCCATAATTTCTCAGACAGTTTACGTTTTACAAAAACTGGGAATGGATTGTCTGAACCTCCCTCTCTACACCGGTCCACCACGAAAGCAGTGCATTGCAAGCCACTATTTTTAGTATCTAAAGGTGAGAACTAAAATACATAGTGTTTTCCCAAGTAAACGAAGGTGCCAGTGCTCAAATCCTCTCGCAAGGCTGCAGAGTAGGAACAGCAGCTTATCACCTGTTGTCATCAGCTCGTCCCAGATGCAGCAGCCGTGACTCATGAAAAGGCATACACGGCAATAAATGTCACGTCTCGCTACGTTATTCGCTCACTAACGCAAATGAACTTGTCAACTGAATGTCGTTACAGGGAGTGCCTGCGATTTGGGAATTCAAGAGGGGGGAGGGGAAGTAAAAGAAATATCAAAACCAAAAAGCACCGGGTGATGAAAGGAAGTGGTGCACAAAATTTTAATTACTGCTGATACCCTTGGTACCCTTCCTTACAGCATTCTATATTCATGGGCGTATATTCTACTGGATTGCCGGCTCAGTCACAGAGACCGAGTCGAAGCCCGAAGTTGCGTCTTCAGGGGTTAAGCGGGCAATAATCTGTTAAAGCAAGCGATACGGCACTGTGGAGTTCTCGCCCACTTAGACTCTGTACGTAATACAATAAGCAACCCTTAAGACATTGGTGAGGTGTATGAGCACAAAAATCACAATAAACTGACATATGGGTAGTGCGTGTTCCAGTATAGCAATTGATATTGCTGCTATTTATTTTACAATAATTAAAGAAATTATAGTAAATAAGTATGTGTTAAGGAAATCCATGATTTATAAGGATGTTATATTCTCTGATATCAACGCTCCATCCAAAATACCCGTAAGACATTCTCCTGTTGCCAGCGGAGAAAAAAGTTGTTCCTGAATTTGGAGGGGGTTTCTCCAAAAATATTTATGTAATAATCAAAAAATGTCTGAAGTAAAGTTGATTCATTTTTATGAAGACTTTGTGTTGAATGCTATTTGATGTCCATAATTTATTATTATTTGAAGAAAATGCGAAACAGTCGAAATTAGTTTTCCTTTTTATTATCTCAAAAACAATTTTTTGAGCAACCATATGAAACGGAATGATATGTACTTGAGTTCGTGTTAAAATGAGCGTATTTTCCGAAACTCGCGTTTATCAGATAACTGGAGAGCGAACTGGCCCGTCCAAATCTCACCGATGGTACATTTGAGAACATTTCATAATTGAATTATAGATGTGACTCTCCCTGGTGGACAAGTGAAACACATTTCAGAGTCAACGCGCGTTCGTCTCAAGGAGCGAAGTCTTTAACTCTTGATTTCCCCAGCGCAAGCGCAATCGGAGACGATGATGAGAGCAGTCCAATGAGAGGTTCGCCTTCTATTCCACGGTACAGTCACTTCAGAAAAAATAACCCACAGAGAGAATCACTCATGAGACAAGACACGCGTGCGACGTTCCAGTATTCCACAAGCATTCCTCGTAGTACTTTCTTTTACATTTGAAGTTTTTAAAGATTTTATCTTTAATAATAATAATAATAAATTTTATGTCAAAAAAGCCGTTACAAACTGCGTATTACCACATGGAGGACAATAAACTAATTTACTCCGGAACCAAGCAAGGGGCCATTCCATCAATGAGGCGGATTTAACATTTCTTCTTCAAACATTTTTTGAATGTTTCATGAATATTTTTGGAGAAAGCCCTCTCCACTTCTACGATAAGAATAAAGTAGGTTCGTACGTGCTATAATGTTAACATACTTACAATTTCGTATTTAATGAAACACAAAAATGGTATTTCAGAAGTAAGTATGATTTAGTTTTTTTCAGAAGTATTTCAGAAGCACTTATCAAAATGTGAAAGGGTGGGATATTTTCTCCCACTAAATTATTAGACATTAACTATTAAATACATTTATTTCATTTTTATTAATTTATTATTGTTTACAATAGTTTAATGTAGCCATATAACTTGCCATTTTTTATAATAAGTTGATGTTTATACACATATTAATATTAATAATATTCCTCTCAAATTCAACATTTAGGTAAAGTGAGTTACGACTACTCGAGTAATTACTACTTCTGCATCCTTTTAGCGCGAATCAATTCGTTCAACAGTTTTAGTTACTCATTTTATGGAGTAGAATTTCTAAATCAAAAGAAGGGAAGTCCATAGTAAATGTGGGGCCGTATGTGTTACCGACACACCAATAACGTATCCTCCGCGTATCAAATCTGGATTTCGAAAAAGTATGATTCAGAAAATATAAAAGACAAGGATATTGGGAAAATAAGACGACGATTTTACTGATATCTTGAAATATTCGAAAAATAAAATACTTAATATCATATTGTATAATATATAATACAAAAAATAGTATGTGAACGTCCCAACGTCTTGCGATTTGCATTTCTTAGACACTTCAGAAAACGTTATTCCAAGAAAGGTTTCACAAGGTTTTCAGAACTCCTTTCTTTCTTTTCTCCAACAATACACTTTCTATAATGTCTGGAATGTAGAATCTTTTTACTCATATAAACTAATAAATTTCCGAACTTTTCCAATAATTTATTTCATCAACTTCAGAGATTCATCCCATTTCTGGACATTAATATTTTAAGCCATGCTTATTTTTATATCATACATGTATCCGCTTAGGAATTTACCATGTTCAATATCTCTTGGTACACATGTAAGAAAGAAATACACAGCTAGGAATGAAATGAGCGACACATATAGAACGCTACCAAAACAACATGACAAGAATTAGACGAGCAATGAAGTAATCTACATATAATGGGAATTTAAATTACAAGTTAATTAAAATGCAAATTACCTACACATTTAGAAAGCATTTCAATCCACTAATGACCGTGTTGATAAAACAGTCATTATCATTATAACACACAACAAAAGCAAATCAAATACAATACATTTCGACCTAAATATTTGTGAGGATTTTTATAAGTTAATTCGAACAACATTCAGTTTCAAAACTTTTTTTAGGAAAATATGGAGCCCAAAAATTCGAAGTCTACTCGGCACATGATCAACTAAATCGCAATATCAGTTTTCGGGACAGCATCACTTATCCTTTTAAAAGCCAATCGCTATTCGTCCTTCTTGAGGTATCACTTAACGAGTCGACCACCGTTGAAAAGACCGTGATGTGCGGGTGCGGTGGTAAAGAATGATATCTTCGCTAAGGGGAGGAGGTCTCATGTTCCTGTTTCCTTGACAAACAAACGGCACCAAGGGAGGAAGAGAAAAGGAGACAAAAGGGACAGGTAAATGTCAACGAGTCGAAGCGCAGGGTTTTGGAAAAGTTCGTAAAAAGTCAATCCTCAAGTGGTCAAACAAACATCCCCTAGCGCGTTCACGGAAGTTGTGTACCTTTCTCTAATGGACTGGGAAAGAAAACTCGTGCTGTTACACGAGAAAAACATTTCAAGGGAGTGTCCTAGGTGACAGCTGCCACCGGAATTGAGTAACTGTTCGCGGAGAAAAGAGCGAAAGGAAAAATAATGCTCTGCGGTAGTCGGTGTTATGATTCCCGGTAGTCCAAGCACTTCTGAATTATTCTCGTTTCTACGAACGGCAGGGGTACGTTAGTTCAGGTGGGAGCGCAAATGGAGTTCAAGAGCTTCTCCCATCAATACGTTTCAAATGAAAAAACTATTGCCCAAGATGAAAATTAAATAGTGATCTTGGTCGAAAACTGCTAAAAGAAAATAAAACAAAACTGCCAAAACGAATATCCCATGGGTCTACATAGTAGTTCAATATTAAAAGATTAAAAATTATTATTACGACGAGTTGATACATACAACGGTAGCAGGATAGAACAAATGCATTAATATTACACGCGCTGTAGCCTCCGGTGGTGCCAAACATCCTCCTCATCAATAGATGCAGTACGACAGTCTTCCTATAAATTTAAATAAAAATGGTGTGTGAAATGCTATATTAGCTGAACTATAGACATATTGGTTCATTCTTTAAATACGAGCCCGTACAAGTATTTTTATAAATTTTAATTTTTAATTTGTAATTTTTTCTTCAAAATTGTACAATCTAAACTATAATGGTAGATAGGGCAAACTGTTCGCTTCTGCGACCAAAGCAGTCCAGGAGTGTTGCTCTCACGCGCTCCCGATCCACTACATCCATGGCCGTATATTTGGGAGGATTGAGGAAGAAAGAGGGCAATGTGTAGTTGATGAAAGCGCTGAAATGATGAGTGATAAGAAAGTAATAAGAGATAGAGATATGACCCCTATAGTAGACGAAAACTGTACACGATTAAGTTTTCATCTTCCCATTCTTCCACTAGGAAGTTCGTTTTTCTCACTTTGTGATAGATGATTTGCTATCCATCACACTACTTTAATTATCTCCTTTTCAATAAAATATATTTCTCAAAACTCATTGAAATAGCTAGAACTGAGAAATACCTTCTTCGTTTAATGGTTTGTAATATAATCTAGAATTCTCGGCCAAATTTTAATTGTGACCCGCCCCCTCCCCAAATTGACTTGAATTCTAAAGATCGTACTCAATATTCTTAATGTAAACAGTTTAGCAACAAAAACGATAACACTATTTAAAACCTTTAATATTTTAAATAAAATGATAAAGCTAGAAGGAGAACGCTACTCTGATTCACTGATTTTTTTCGTAAATCGAAATGTCACAACAAAATTCTCATTCCTTCGACATTTCTCAATGGTAGAAGCAAACACACACATGATTTCCAGGCCGCGGCCTAATTAAAGAATTCGCAATTCCCTTGTAAAACCCTGAAGTAATCATGAACTCTAAATTTCCATTTAGGTTCCGAACAAACATTTCGTAAAATCTGTTTCAAGGAAACGATTTACCAACCTTCTTACAAATACCAGCAATATACGAAGCACAACACAGATAAAATATATAGTCAATAGTATAATCAATCAGTAGAGAGATAGGAGTACGGAAGGTTGCAAGAATTTTCTTCAGGTATGTACACTTTGAAATGTTGACGATTTTGTCACCGTAGTCACAATGCTGGTATTATCGTTGTTGAGGATGAAGATTTTAAAAGAAAAAATAATTGATTACTGATTCCTTTATGTGCGGAACAGTATTGCAAAACCTTCCTCGTATTGATAACGTATCAATTATGGTGGAGAAATGAGAATCATGAGCTAGAATTACACATGACAGGAAGAAATCGGTAGTGTGAGGGTTGTAGTTGTTAGTTTCGTAAATATCGAATTCATTGCTTTCGTCACCGAGTTAATTTTAATGATAAACAATACATTAGAATAGTCTGATTATTAATACATGACGCATTGAATAGACTAGTTAAATCTTCAATTTCAAAATACAAATCCTTATTTCGTAGTGTTTCTTTAATACTTTAACGAAGGACAGAAAGTGATTGATGCCCGTGGAAGAAAAGGTGACTGGTTTGAGGGGCACCAAAGGGGTGGACGAACTGTTCACTGTCCAGGCACTATTTTTCACACTTTATCCGAGATCCATTTGTATGTGCACGACATTTTAAGCAATGACGTAAATTAATAACATTTCTATTTTAAATTCATTTTTATTACACGCTCTTGACATTTGTCGTGATTTGTGATCGTTACCTGGTTTGCTTTTTAACAATTAGGCAGTAAAATTAATTTTGTTTGCTTTTTATGTAAACGATAAATAAATATATAATAAAAATATTAAAGGTATATTTCTCTCGTTCATTCATTGTTAAATCCCGTATTCGGAAAAATCTTCTATAGTGCATCTATAGAAAAATCCATAATCCAGACTCAGGTCCCGTGCGTGACGGATTAAAGAGGTTTTACGGTATTTCTTTGTTCCTGGAGTGATTCCCGTGGTTCCTGGAGTGCATCGCCCTCATCCAGCCACGTCCTCCGCCGGAGCTCCTTTCCCGAAACGCGGCAGCGTGCTCTTCCACCCAGGGAGGGTGCGATGGGGTTTCCGTGGCAGGGCGACGCGATGTGGACGGGGGCGGCGCAAAGAACGCGTGGCATGCGCAGAGGGCCACAGGAATAGACCGTCGCGCCGCGAAGAGGCATGCACTTCCTCTCCCGCTTCACACATCGCGACTCCACCGCCGCCGTCGCCACCACAGCTGTCGCCCGCCACACGACTTTGGATCGAGGAGGGAAGAACACGTCGTTTCTCACGGTGCGTTCGGCGCTAGAGAAGAGACGAGGGAGTAATGGAGATGATGAAGAAACCGAACCGAATCAATGTGGTCTCGGATATGGTTCCTTAGGTTCATAAACACCAGTTTCGGTTCCATTTGCAGTCAGAGAAATGAACAAATTAATTTATTTATTCACTTATTTAGATCTGAAACAAATACAAAGAACACCCCGAATCTAAACGAAGTCACTCCGGGGATCTAAGTGTTAATATATTTTCTCTCTTCATATCCCTCTCCTTCACATCTCGCATTATTCCAATTTTGCTTGTAAATTCTTAAAAAATTCTTAACTTTTCGAATTCAATTAACAAAATTTATTTAGTGACCCGATTCCAAAATTGTGATTTAATTAAATGAACACCGAATTTCTGTGCGGAAGATCGGAGTCGGATTCACAAGCCAAAGCAGCGTAACGTTAAATTAGTGCTGGGTCAAACTCGGAGAGTCAAATCCGCGGAGCGAATGTATGTTAGAATCTTCTCGTAAGCATCGCCAAAAAATTACGGAGCTCTCCCCTCCATCTTATGGAAACCTGCTATAGGACAGTTTGTTGTGAGACGAAAAAACGCTCTTTTCTGGGCACGTCATTAGGTAATATAACAATATTTACACCCATTACCTACAAAAATATATTGTGGATTTTTCTGCGGATATTTCACATTTTATCATAGCATTTTTGTCCCAATATTTCGAACATGGTTAAGAATTATCGATAAGATATATTGCGCAATATATACTTGAAATAACATCTAATATATTAAATTCTGGAAACGTGTAAATAGATACACAGATTCGTNATATATTTATATATATATATATATATATATATATATATATATATATATATATATATATATATATATATATAATGGAAATCCATCTCTTCTTAACTGCATTGCACGGAATTAAATTCAGACTTGGAACCGTAAACAAAAGCGAACGTATGACGAAACAAGTTATCTCGCTGACATCCAAAGGTAATGATTTCATGTTATACTTAGAATACTATTCTTCCACTGAAAAGATGACCCATTCTTCCACCAGCAGCGTCTGGTCGCTGGACAAAAGACAAGTTCATCCAAATGCCTAAGAACCATTCAAACGACAGTTTAGAATCTTGGCAAAACAGCAACTTCATTAGTAAACTTAAAATAGATCACAATCGAGTTCTATTTATGAGAAGAAAGAAAATTTGTAAATTTCGAACATAAGCTCTACAATTTATTCTTGGTGATTAATACAAATAATATAACAATGAAAATTCAAAATATTAGGTGTTAAATTATATTTTTTAAACGTTTAATCGAGGATTTTCAATAGATAAAGTAAAAACTACAGATATCCTTCTACGTAAGTTATACTAGTTGCTCCATGCAAAAATTTAGTCCCCAGACCTACATAAGAGTACAAATCAGTGGGCCCACTGTATCATGAAAGAAAGAAATGGTACACTCGGCAATTATCCAACATTTCGTTTCGAAGGTAAATAAACAAAATAAGTATATGATATCTTCAATCTAGGTCACAATAAATACGTCATTCTCTTCACATGGCCAACTTATTGATATACTTATTGACACACGTGGTCAAGAATTTCGACTGATAAACAAAATTAACTTAACAATAAGCGTCATAACGAGGAAAGAAGCAACCGTCGTTCCTCGTTTAGGGTAAATAAATGCAAAACAAAATAGTAAAGGTGGACTTCATCGAAGTCGAAGCTGTGAATAGCGTCGCCTAAGAGGTGGAGCATGAACTACGAGTAACTACAAATCCAATTCAATTAATTATTTAGAGCAAATTATAAAAGAAATAGAACATGGTTTTATTATAAAGAGCGGTAAGTATGAAAGTATTTTCTATTTTACATTTATACCATACAATAATATACTTCGTCAACACACGAAATAGATAGAGAGACGAAAGAAAAGGCGATTCAATTAACTAAATTAATAACATTTCACGGAGCGGTAGCAAAGTCACTGGGGTAGAAATTTCTCATTATATTTTTATGTCCTTTAAATTGTGTCTTACATCGCGAAAACCTCGGAACAGAAACAAAATATTCAAACAAAAAAGGACCGAGTATACGTCCTTTAAATAAAAATGTTAAAAAAGGAATGTAATTTTATATATAATATAATTTTCCCATATAATAAAATAAAAAGAAGGATTAACTAAAAGATTTTGAAAGTCTTATTGTTAAATTAATAGTGACTGAGATATTACCTCAGAAATATAACGACTGAGCACTTTTTTCTTGGCAGTCTAAAATAAATAAAACATACAAATCGCAAGAAGTAAATGACTTTTCACGAACGCCTATTCTCTTCTACCACTTCATCCTGATGCATGAAGCCCAGAATGGAAGCCAATGCACCGTGCGATCTACAAGGGCTTCCAGTATTAACTGCACGGGCGATTTCTTAGCGGCGTCCCTTGCTCAACTAACAACCCACTACCCGAATGCATGATTTCAACTTATCTACTAGTTTCCATGGAGGTCTTCAGTACTTATTTTAAAGTACAGAGAAAATTTGCACGCTATTCTAAACCCAAGCACGAGCGACAGAAAACAAGATCTAGCGTGTATACAGGTAGTTTAATATGTCAAGCATCATATGTGACGTGTGTGAAAATTGACACGAGTTCTTTTTCCTTACACTTTAAGACACGTTTAACCCACGACATAGTAAGATACCATAGTTGGCACATTTCATGTCAGAACTTCTCTACGTCTTTCATATTTCGATAAAATTGTAGACGATCACCATATCCACTCTCAGCATTAATAACTTTGGTATCGAGACCTTTTTATTTTGTTTAAAAATTCAAATAAGGTAATCCCCCCAAAAGACATAAAGGAAGCAGTACTAGACAGTGGTCGAATTAAAGGGGGGAAATTCCTCTCTGACTTTTCCCCCCCGTTTCTAATTTTTATTCCCAACCAGGGAAAAAAATTTCCACCTCATGATTATAATTGTCAAAATTAAGAATTCATTTCAAATAATGTTTCGTGGAATGTATGAACATCATTATACAAAGACATTCTAGAAATCTTTATTATAAAACACATAATGACGTATGTAAACATGTCTAATATGTTTTATTTTATTATTCTCATAATAAATTTTGTATGTACACACACAACAGAAATATTGAAAGTAAATCGACACCCTCCCGCTAATATAATGACATTTATAACAAGTAGATAAATTAACGAGTTTAGGTGATTAGAATAAACTAAAATCGTTAATTTACCTACTTGTTCAATATTGGGGTCAATAACTAATCATCCAGATTTATAACTGTCAGTTTTATACTGGACGGTATTGAAATGTTAAGCGACATGCTTGAAAAGTTTTCCTCCCACCCTACATTTTCTGTAATTAAAAACACGTAATAGAGAAGATTCGAACCAACCTTCCAACCAAGAGACCGACCAACAGAAGATTTTTCACACTACACGTGTACATAAAGAGAGGCACCACCCTTCTGACCCTTGTACGGTTTCCCAAAGAGAAGATACTTTCCAGTCTAGATGACTTCAGAGTGCAGAATTTCGAACGGAAATCCCTAACTCAATAAATGCACAAAGGAAGTACAGATTTTCCTTTTATCATAACAGATATTAACAGAAATTTTTAATGACAAAATGTGAATTTGTTAACTATGATGACATAGTATGTTTTCTAGCATGTAGGACATTCCAGAACACCCGTCCAGGTCTCCTAAAACTCAGAGGAACAATTTTTGCTAGAAATATTAAAATTTGATATAATCCGTCTCATTTTCTGTCTCAATTGGTATGGGTGACCTTCCTAAAAAAGCCTGCCAACAAGGCGGGGGTGAGGGACAAGATAAAGTGTATGTTGTTTAACAATTAAATTTAAGACATAAATATTAATATCTGTTGACTAATTTAATTTCCTGGTGGTTCTGAAACTTCGGTATGCATTCCGCAAACCTGAGTACTGTATACGAAAACCGTGGCATGCTCACCTGCAACCAAAATGAAAACAACACCTACATTTTATAAAATTATCTTTACTATTAAATAATAAAAATTCAACCAAAACCGTTTGTCCCTCACTGGATTTTGTTATTCAACATGGAAAAATGTTTTTATGGGAGAGGGAGAGAAGAGATAATGTCCACTTATAAAAAAAATATATATCGAAATATTTTCAAAAGATATAAACGGGTTTTACAGAGGAACTCCTTAGTCAAAACTTAGAAAGCAAACACCAGCGAAGTATACAGTACATGCTGGAATGAAAGAATCACCTACTTACTTTCTGCCGTCAATACCACCAGCTTGTATTTTTCCTGCTATCGACCGCAAAGAGTTAATTGAAGAGGTCACATTACTATTCCCAGCTTAAACGATCGATCACGATTCCTGCCTAGAAGCACTAGCATCTTGGAATGGGTCGAATGAAGAATGCAAGCTTAACATACAATTTTGTTTTCATCTACTTCCTCAATTTCAGGAAGAAGTAGGAGACAGTAGATAACCGATAAGAAACAATTAAGCCTGTCGTCACGCTAGCACACTTACATCAATGTTTGTCTTTAATAAAAAGTGTTTCATAATATAAAAACTATGCTGCTCTCTTTCCGCCCTCTGATGCGACCTCAAATATTAAGTAATTATTTCCAAGAACTCAATTTACCCTCTCAGACTGGCTGCACTAATGTGACATAGAATACTTACCTACCAGGCACATTACCCAACGATAATTTCTTTTTTAAGGTTTAGGTTAAGCCTTTTTATTTATATATTTTGAAATTTACATTGAAATCTTCAACACGTTTTGGTAGGTCACAGTTACACGGTATTTGCACATTTTCAATAAAATGTTACGCAGATTTCAAAATTTGCAATGATACGTAATTTGAATTTAAAAATATAAGTTACGCTGCGTTTGCCAAGGTGGTCTCATTAGAAGAGCCGCACAAGAGGTATGTCGCTCGACTCAACTGGATGAGGTTTTCAGCTGAGGTACTTACTCCGGATCAGAGTCGCTTCGGTACTTACCGGAGCATTACTTTCTCCGGCAACCCAACATCTCTCCTTCCCGATTCTTCGATGTGGTTAGGTCGAACAACAGGCCTGATGGTCTGAACCTCGTATCCTCACAAAATGAGTCGTGAAATGAAGATCGTCCTTACTACTTATATTCGAAAGAGGAATATCGCTATAGCATCCCCGAAAGTCCATATATGATTTTCATCGAAATAAATCAGGCCGTTTGTTCTTCGGAAGTTTTTTCAAACAATTATTACTCGTCAAAGTAATAGAGGATGATCCACTCTTCTCGAAGTCCGTTCCGCGCGATTTGCCCCCTCGAGCCCCGAATCGACAGCGCCGGAGTGGCGTCGGTGGTTGGCAAGCGTGCAGGGCCGGGTGCTCGTAGTCGCTGCTGCCAGCCGTTCTGTTTTGATGAGGACGTGTGCGGGACGAGGGGGGAGAGTGAATGAGAAGGAATGTGCCCCCCACTCCCTCTTTCTCTTCCCTCTCCACACGTCCTTCTCCACCCAACCGCCTGAGCTACTACGTCCAGGCGTATACGACCTTCACCGCCATCGCAGCCTCCAACCGCTTACCATTACCATCACTGGTTTTGATACCACTAATTACGATTACTGATACTTGCGCAACTGCCAAAAATATGGCCGGGGAAATATTTTCAAAAACCGAATACTCTTTCTCAAATGGAACAAGGAGGATGTCATTAAATTGGAACAATTTTTTCTCAAGGATTTAAACAAATGATAGATGGAAGTTTTGAGTAATACTTTCCCTCGGTGGAAGAGTCTGAAGTTCGAGCCAATCCTTCCGTATCCGGAATTCGTTGACTCATATACTCAAAATGCAACATCCGGCCCCAAAATAGCATATCATAGTCCGATATGGTACATTGCTCGCTTCCGTAAGATGGAGATGGTGCTTCATTGTCACAACCTGAGCTGTTCTATGCTGTATAAATAACTAGTAGTAGACAACCACTCTTCTTCGTCCAGTGCCAACCCTTCAATCATTTTCCCTTCCGCTGCCACCAGTTGAGACTCCCACCTTCGTCGTGCCCGCGACCGCAACAGAACACGGGATTCGCTGGTGGGAGGGCGGCGGTGAGGCACCGACCTTGTGTAGACACGCACTCATGCACCCGCACTGGCAAGCAGTGCGGGGAGGCAAGCCACGGCGAATGTCTTAGCTGATGCATGTAGCACGCACATCAACAAAAATCATCGCTAGCCTCATTAAACGAGTATCTAACATCAACATTACGATAAAGATGAAATCCTTTGTTTATTGAGACAGGATTCGTATTCAGCTCATCCGTGACTTTGAAAAAAAAAACCTTGTTGCAATGGCGGATCTAGACCGTGATCAAGGGGAGGGGGCTAGCCGGAGAGTAATTTTGTTTAAAAATTATGTTTTTTCAACACAAATTTTATAAACATTACCTTTAAATAAAATGCATCAAATAAATAAATAAAAATCTGATACTATTAATAACAATAACAATTATTTATTTACGTTGTTAATATAATATTATTAATTTTATTAATATGTATTATTAACAATAACAATTATAGTATTAATAACAATAACAATTATAGTATTAATAACAATTGTAACTAATAACAATTATTAATCTTGTAGACTTGTAGGTTTTCACGACCGGCTTCTTCAGATAAAATAATATTTTCCGGGCCACTAATGACCCGGAAAATATTATTTGATCTGAATTATTAATCTGGTTACACTTTTACAAAGTATGCCATTTATCAACTTCAGAGTTCAGATCCAATGGGGGTGGGTTGGTCCCCTTAGCCCCCCCCCTATAGATCAGCCACTGCCTCGTTGCATTGTAAGCTTCCGTGGTTGGATTGAATTCGGGTCACATCCCTGTAGAAAGCCTAGACATGGCAGAAATGTCGGATTCTTTTCCGAAGATGGTCAGGTACCGGAACAGACGAAATATTAACCAACATAAGCATGAACAAAACTTCAGGGTGATAATTGGGAAGGCAGTTACACCTTCAATAGATTCGATTTACGTATTTGAAAGTGTTTATTAAATTGCCTTACGACAATGTATTATCGAATTAGCTAGTATATAAAATAAGAAAACTAATTTTCATTACCGTGTTCATTCGAATTTTGAAAACTTGGATAGTGATTGGCATAAAACTAAGAATATGGTAGGTTTCTGTAAAATTTGCTGACCCTTAAATTTCCAAAATTCCTCGTCTGGCTTTGATACCTATAATAATAGCCATGTCTGTCCATTCGACACTTTCTCGATATCACAGAAATTATTAAACCATTTTGTTTTTAGTTTGTCATGGTAGACGACTCTTCTTAAGAACCATATAACAAATGAAATAGTTAGCTTTACTCGCGTTCCATTCTTGTTTTTTAAGAAACAGAAAGTACATTTCTGGGAACAAGAATATGTAATTGAGTAATAACAGAATATAAATATAAACATTTATAATGATTTTTTTTTTGTAATCAAGAGTGATTTTATTGAATAATTTAATTCTTCCATATCTTAATTCGAATTTTTTCCCCAAACTAAAAGGTGTGTTAGTATTGCGACGTAAAAAATGCAAGAATTTCCTCCTAAATTATTTAGAAAAAGGTAAGTAATTATACAATTGTTGCAAAAAATAAACAAATTATGGTCCTCAAAAATGTAACAAAATTTAAGTGTAATGTTTATATAATACTGTATGTAATGAACAATGAGGGTGCCAAATAAAAAAGGTTGTCTTTGAAATTCAGGAAACAATATTTATTTAAAATGAAATAAGCATTTTCAGTGACATTCCCGCTTAACACCACTTGAAAGTGTTTTTCAGTCACAGGAGGTGTTTCCAGTCACACATTTCTAAAAAATTCTAGCCTTTCATGTTCTGGTACCACTAATTGAAAACGCAAAGAATTTGAACCACTGTAGGGAAAGAACATCACCTTATATATATTGACTATAAAGGAATAATATACAGGTTTAGTGACTTCAATAACTGTATAGCGCCTCAAAGAATATTTCCCGCACTGTTAATCACTTCGGGTCAAAAAAACATTACTATTGATTTACTTAATGGCCACACATATCATTACAATGAACAATGAATACCATTTCAACCATTGTGAGATTCTACAATAGGCAATTATACCAAAATCTATAGGGTCATGTGTACACATTAACAATTCCTCGTCCGTTGTCGACTTAATACGAAAGATGAAATTTATAGTTCCGATAAAAGTTTCACAACTGTCTCCAATATAAAAGATCTTCATGCGCCTTTATGGTATTACTTTACCAAGAAATACTTCGAGCCTCGAAGTATATCGGAGAGGCTATGACAATATTTCTGAAAAGTTGGACCGTATCACCTGACGCGTATAAGCAGCATCGACTGAAGTTTGTCGAAACTCGTGAACTTTTCATTGCGGATGCTTCTACAACACGAGAGGTTGGGAATAGCTTAAGGCTAGGGAAGAGAATAGAGCGTGTGTATGGTGTTATCTAACTGGTTTGAATAAACTCAACGGAATAAACTTGGAAACTTTATGGCTATACATGGAAGAAAAAGAGAGACGGGAGTTCAACTTTCTACGGATATCTCAAAGTTGCCATAGGGAATTTTTATTTTCTAATTAAAAAATACGCATTGATCAGAGAATTAATTACAATCTCTCGTTAATTTGATTACTCGATATGTATCTAAAATACCAAAGATATACATCGAAAAAATTCACAGTTCACTATACTAGTAGAAAAACAGCAATCAGAACTCACAGCTGCACTCTGGTATGATTTCCAATAACTCACTCTCGGAATCGAACTGATCGCTAAACAGCATCAACCATAATAAATGATATCATACAAATTCATTAACTACAACACACGAACAATAGAGCTCATGAATAGAACACAGTCATAAAAATTGTGCAATAAATGTACGGAAACTAAAAAATATACGGCTTACTAATAGGCTAATGTGAGTTGAGTTACGAGTGATGTAACTGACATATTTCTGTGTCATAAAATTTTTGAAAGGAAAAATTAACGATTTTAGTAGTATTAAAACTACTAAAGGAGCAGATCGCCTTAAGATACAATTTAATAAAGCAATATATGGTTATTCAACTTTTAAAGTATTAATGTTATGATGAACAGAATAGTGATTTTTCTTAAGAAAGAAGTAATAAATAAAAAATAGTAACACAATCTTCATCAGTTTTTTATTTTAAGGTACACAACTGTATACAGGTAAAATGTCCATGAATTCCCTATCATCAAATTCAAGCAATGCAAACTATTTTACTGCCATTAAAATATAAACGCGACATTTCGATCCATTAAGAGGTTGTACAGTAAATTGTTATATTGCACCAGTACACATTAAAATATTCGTTATGTGAACATTTAAGAAATACAATTGAAGCTGAAAAATTTCATTTTCACAGAAGATCTTGAAGATCTGTGGAATGTCCATGACCTGTTTTATCCTTAATAAACCTATGTCTTCACAATTGTCCAGATAGTTGACTTTCTTTTAAAAAATGTTTCGTGGTCAAATATCTCTACTGCAGATTTAGAACTGAAGTAATTTTTCATCCTGGAGCTGATTTCAAGACGTCCATTCAAAGTGAACTTGAAAGACTTAATTAGAGTGAACTATCAAGTTCATTTTATTATTCGCCTAATTTGATTAAGAGATAAAACAAAA
>NNCF01126718.1:264091-275516 GCA_002313205.1 Laupala kohalensis | reverse complement strand
TATTCTTGGGCAGGGAATTATATAGAACGATTCCCGAATGGTATGGTCCCTTTTGGCAAAGAGTGGTTGACACTCTAGGGCGATGAATATTACTACTATTGCGAGTATTGTGTTCGTGAACGAGACTGTTTCGTATAAAGAAAGGGTGTCACTTCAGTAATTCGATCTTAACAAACACGACCGTTTCATAAATATAAATGCAGGGAAGTGTTAAGATATTTAATTCCTTGAATAAAGGTTTACAAGAGTTTCGGGGGTGAGATTTACAAATTATCCGAACTATCCTCTTCTGAATTCTGAAAGTTTGAATACTCTGACCGGAATTACCCCAGAAGGTAATGCCGTAACGTAAATGGGAGTAAACGTTTGCAAAATATACGCAACGGGAAATACGTGGACTAACTGCGTTAACTAAGATTCGGAATGCGTAACACAATTTGCTTAATTGGGAATTAAGATTGTCAATGTGACAATTCCATTTGAGGTTGTCTTGAATATGGAGACCTAAGAATTTTGTATTTGTAACAGTTTTTAATTGTGTTCCGTTTAAAGAAAGAGAAACCTGGGGTAAAGATTTTGTGATACTATTGTGAAATGACATAGACACTGTTTTGTCAGTGTTTACAATGAGACGATTTGCATGGAACCAAGTCGAAAGGTTAGACAAAACTTTTTGAGCATTGGCGTGTTTACATAGTAAATTAGTGTCATCAGCAAAAAGAACCATTTTGCAATCTGATGTGGATGATGACATGTCGTTCACATACAATAAAAAGAGTATAGGGCCGAGAATTGATCCTTGGGGTACTCCGCAAGTAAGTGGCTTTGTTTCTGAAAGACAACGCTCAAGTATTTTATTTTTAGTATAGGATATTTCTACCTGTTGATATCTATCTTTTAAATAAGAAGTTAGCCATTGATGTGGAAGTCCACGAATGCCTAAAGAATGCAATTTTGAAAGGAGAATTCCGTGATCGATGACATCGAATGCTTTGGATAAGTCAAGAAAAACACCCTGAGGATTTTCTCCACGGTCAAGAGATGTGGTAACATCGTTTAAGAAGGAAAATATGGCGCTTGTAGTGGAAAAGGATTTCCTAAAACCGCGTTGATCGTCAGAGAGAATGTTATTTTTTGATAAAAAATCTAGAAGACGCTTATAGAATAATTTTTCTAGGATTTTTGAGAATATGGGTAGTAGAGATATTGGTCGGTAATTTCCAATATTAAGTTTGTATCCTTTATTGTGTAAAGGTTTCACTTTAGCTCTCTTAAGTATGTTGGGAAACACCCCTTCCGATAAAGAACTATTAAAAATATTTATGAGTGGATTTAATATTCTTTTCACTGAGTTCTTTTATCAAATGTATTTCTTACCTACGTCTCTCATACTTCTACTATCCTCTCTCCATAATTTATCACACGTAATAAGTAAGGTGACGACATAAAAAGTATTTGCCGGGTAACAAATCAAAGGAAACGGGCGATTACTAAAAAACGAAGAAGCATTTCTCCGGTTCCTTTCTCTCGAAGCGATAACTCGGTGCACTGAAGCTCAAGAATTCAATTTCATTCCATTTATCGCGTGAGGGAAATTGTCGGTCGTGAAAGTAATACTAATAGACAGATTTCTCATCAACACCTTAACACTTCCGAAAATAAAAACGTGAAAGATGGAGAGTTAGAAATTGAACATCTTCTGCGACCCCGAAATCACTAATAAATTAAAAAAAACTGATAAAAAGTAAACGAAGCGCGATGAAAAAGCAAGTTGAAAGTAATCTCCCTCTCTCTTTCTACTCGCTTCATACCAGGGAAGAGAGCGATAAAACTCGGATGTTGAAGAGGTAGCGGGAAAGGGAGAAATGTAATTCAAGCAGGGTCGACTACAAGGTCGCTGCTGATCTTTCGCGTCAACACCCTCGACCTGGCAATAACAGCGCAACCATCAACATCCTCACCGTCTCAAAGCGTCCCCTTTACCACGAAATTCGCGTCTCACTCATAAGAACCGAATTCGCACTCTTTCATACCTTCGATTGCGCTCTCACATCCGCGCTGCGGTTGTGTTGGGACTCAGTAGAAAAACTGTGCGGCGAGTCCAAATGTCAGTTTTGTTGCTTCTTTTCTTTAGAGTTTTCTGACACAAAAACAAAGATTGCACACCAGTCAACCAAGAAACGTAAATTAGCCAGGCAAATGCAATCGTCAGTAATATACGTAAAAACAATTTCCCTGCATCCTACGGAATCCAAGCTACGTGATCTTAAAGTATTTTTTAGAGTTGTCGCCATACCTCTGTGAATGGAATGAATACTGAATTGCTTTGTATTGGAATATGATAATTAATACCATAAATATCAATAACGTTATTAGTAAGCTAGGGTCGAATATTACTCATTAAGCCTATGTCCTGCTATTCTCGCGGCCATCGTCGTCTCCTTTTAATTAGGCGTAGATCAATGGGGCGATAATTCTAATAATAACACCGAAATTTAATTTGGTTGGAACTTAACTTGGAAGAATTTTTCAGCAGTCTAACGACACGACGTTCAGAGAATAGTTGAAATATACATATCGCACCATATGGCAACAATCCTTTAAATTACAATCTCTCGGGGCCTCGAGAAGTTTATACCGAGATGCTTTGATTAAATTAACATGCAACGCAATTATATTTTCAATTTGATGTTGTAATTCAGAAACAGAATAAAAGTATTTCAATACTAATTTATAGAACTAAATTGAAGATAATTATTCTTATTGGTTTTTCAAATCTCATAAGTATTAATTTGAAAGATACCAGTACATCAAAAGTACGAGTCTCATCAAGCATGCACTTATCTTACAAAATAATGTATTAATGTGTTGAGTTGCAGTGTAAAACATAAGAATATATTAAACGTATTAAAAATATAAAAATCACGCATGCACTGCCTTCGGACAAGTAAAAAATGTCTCATAAAAATCCATGTTTCTACGTGCCAGTAACAAATAAAAACACTCACTGTTAGGAGTAGCATTTTGCTCATTCTCAGGTGGACACGTACCTAAAAAAAGAAGAAAATACAATTAAGCTCAAGCTGAATAAATTAACAATAGATAAATCTTATTATATAGCGTTTTCTTTCTCACAACACGAAAAGAAATCAAGAAATATTTGTAGAAACTTCAAAATAGCATAATATTTATGTATACTTTAGTTTTCATTCAGGATAAAGAGGTAGTACCAACATGAATCATCACAGAAGTGGAAGTACATCATTGTGCTGAGGAATTGTCTTACTGCATGAATCATATTAGGCTTAAATTTTATTCTTTCCACTGGAGTACGAATGCTTTGTATTACTTTCTTTAAACAATAACTCAATTTATTTCCCAAATTCGATACACACACTCGCCATCCGAACCAACAGCGTGCGAAAATTATGAACACCAGAATATTATAAATTCATAATAATTAGTACTAGATGGATAAAGGATTATGTATTTAAAATAACACTGAATTACACACAAAAATAAGTTTAGGGGTTTATTACTCATTGCTTGTAAAACTTTCACGACTCAGCAACTTGTTATAAATAGATTTAACGCTAATTTATTACTTAAAAAGGAAACAGATATTTTAATAAAAAAAAACAAATATTTTACTGAAGTTAAATAAAAACTGAATAAAAACCAGAAAATCATTTTGTACGCACCGCGATACTACGGAGAGGAAAATTGAAATAAGCCGTCTTTCACAGAGGATTTTTCCGATTTCACGCTTGCTCAATATACGCGACCTAGTGGCGTATCTCGTATACACAAACAGAACAAACTGCTCCCATCTATTTGTTCTCGGAATGTGAACAAATCGCCTCTTTGTGGCGCTGTTTCACAACAGCCTAGAGAAAATTAGAGCATTCGGTTCAAAAGACAGCCGAGGGTTCATTCATGTTCACACATGAAATAGGGATGCGTTACACATGACGTACTTCCACGCAACACTTCGCTTTCCACTTATTGAGGTCATACTGGAATATTCATTAATAAATTATAAATAATAAGTCATAGAATTTTTGAGTTAAAGGTAATTCACATTTTTCGATACAAGCTGGGAATAGATTTGTTTACACATCATTGAGTTTTGCACAGTAAATAGTTACCAATTCATAATCTGTTTAGGGTCATTCTACATATCCTATCAATATCTACAATATCTTTTTTTTTTTTTCTTGTGCACAATTTTCATGTTCATTACAGTTGGTATAGAGTTGATGTAGACCAGGTCGAACCACGGTCCTACAATCAGCCCAGCGTCCTAACCACTGTTACGCTGACTCCACTTCTCAATAATACAATTGTTGAAAAAAATACAATTGTTTCCCTTTCTCTATCTCAATCGTATAGCAGATGGACTTGTATACCACACCAAGATAACGAACACGTTTAACAAACCTCTTAAAAATAATCAAATTTTGTGATTTTATTACCAATAAATACAAACTCGCCGAACTTCAAGAAATATTTATTAGATCGATCAAGATATATTTTTCTCGTAGTACGTTTAAATTTTTCATAAATATATAAAACATATCTATCCGGAGACGAAAATATTCAAAATAAAATACCAATTCCTTTCTACAAAATGTCATCACAGAATTTAACCGTTAGGATTTCACAATTAACTCTGCTTTTTCCTGTACTTCCTAAATTATAAATTTGTGTGATTACATTTTGTAAAAGGAACAAGTATTTCGTTTTAAAATTGTTCGTCTCTGAAATAAAAAGTTTATTATTTATCTATGGAAAAATTAACCGGTCAACGGGAAAAATACAATTTGTACGATTTGATGTATATGCCTTGAAATAAGTTGGGCGAGTATAGAGCAATATTTTATTAGCATCAATGAAATAGTTTCAAGTAGTCGAGCAATGGAAGGCGTCTCGGTATCAAACCATTAGTCTTCTTCTCTTTGCCGCCTACCAGTCGTGTGTTCCAGGCACCATTAGATCTCGGTTTAAATTTAGCCGAGTGATTGCGGATCCGTGCATACTTTAACAGTGCAAATGCAGCTCACGCCGTCGGCTTGGAGCCAAGAATAGCACATAGGCGACGCGGTCTGAACTCAGTTGAGGGCCAAACAAGGCCAAGATCAAGTCGAAGTAGATCGACGAACAGAGGGGAACACATTAAGGCAGATCATATTCATGGAAGGGGTCACGCCTTTAGAATTTTTTGTCAGCGCGTCAAGAAGGGTAAATGTTTGAACAGAGTAGGGTGAGGTTTGTGATGTAGACAAATAAATTGTAACATACGCTGCCACTAACATCTCTGAACTCATGCACTGTCTGTGATGGAGACCAAAGGACTTTCTTCGGCCATGAATAAAATTTTACAAATCTTGCACTACAATTTTAACAGAATTAAAAATTAAATCACTATTGAATAGTGAGCTACGAGATGAGGCTGCTATAGGATAAAAAAATACAGAACGTTGTACTATTTTAGCATGCAGTAACGCTTCAGGAAAACACAAACTTGATATTAATTGGAAAATCAGCGACACCAAGAGCTCTTAAAAAATTTGCTTTGCCTGTGCACTATGCCAACCAGAAAAGTACTTGGATGAACAGAGACTTGTTCCAGAAATGGTTTTTTGACAAATTCGTGCTTTTCGTTGAAGAAAAGGAACTGGCTAGAAAAAGCAGTTTTATTGATGGATAATGCTACATCTCACCCTAATAAATCAGTTCTCAAATGTGAAAATATTGTGAAATTTCTTCCACCGGTATTTATCACACTGTGAAAGTGTTTTGGACGGCAAGAGATAAAAATTCAAGGATCTGGGCGACGCAGGGGGAATAGAGTCAGTAAAGCTTAAAAAGAACTCGCTCAGTGAGTAATTCCTTAAAGGTTAAAATAATAACGTTTTCGATATCGTTGCCATAAGACAAAAATAAAATAAAATAAATTTTACGAAACCCTGTAGAACAATAAATGAAAATAAAACAAGGTACAATAAAAGAGATTGAAATATTTGGTCAGAATGATCCCATTCATAGGTAGATATGATATTCACATGACTATTATCACAAGTGAAAGTATAAACGTGTTTCGCACCCTCCCTCTATGTTATTAACCTCTAAATCCGTCCTTAACACAATCGGTGAAGAACAGAGAGAGAGCAATGACTCATGTCATGCGAGTTGTATTCCGTAATGTATCTTACAACTACCCGTAGACACGACTGGAATCACAAAGCCGCCACATTCAAACACGGAGTCTAGTGAACAGCGAGTCGGAATGGTTTGCGAACACGTCGATTGGACTTGCTCCCTTGCACGGAACAAAAACAAGCTCGTGTATATTCACACCGAATGACAGTTGACTTCGACTTAAAGCAGCACATTGCGGTAAAGTTTCATCTATAGTCCTCATAGCGAAAGAAAAGCAACGAGATATAACCAATGAAGTGAAAGCGCGGTGTTGTCATTTGTCTGTTCCGGGGTTTGGCCTAGCGTAGCTTAACCCATTCCTGACGGCATAACACGGCACCCACAGAAGACTGCTATAACTTAGCTTGAGGCAGTATCAGGCACGCCAAAGGATAGAGATCACATCCTCTTTCCGCACAGTTGGATATCAATTACTGTCGGTTCCACGAATCGGCTGATGTAAGTGGCAGCATCCGTACGTAAACTCAAGAATCCGCTGAGACGAGTAAAAAGTCCGCGTGGCTACAGCAAGAGGAGGAATCGACAATCTCGTAATATCGTCATTAGCTCTTCGACATTCACGCGGTCTTTAGACCCCTCCCTAATTACTATTCTTTCGTTGCGAGCTCTGTAAGAGATTTTACATACTGCAATATAAAACACATCTCTTCACCGAAACTAATAGCTGTTAGATATTTAGTTTATAGAGTTGTTTCATAATTAAAATAAGCAATATTTCCAATTAAGGATCAAACGATACAAATCCAATTTGAAAGATATATTACCATTTACGTGTTCGCGCAATATAAATATTGTTCACTTAGAATTATATTCATTTACTAATTGTCGCCGTAAATCAACAATAGTTCCTAACACAGTACATTTAAAAATTGGCGTTACTTTATTTATAAAATAAGTAGGTGTATTTTTATATCTACTTATTTTATAGAAGAACTTAGGTTATAGAAGAAAGCGTTTGCCTCAAACAAGAAATAAAGCTTGTTTCAGATACATCTACGTTACATAAATATGTAGTCAAACATCCATTTGAATTTCCATGACCCAGATACAATGAATCACTAGTATTTTTCGACGAGAGTCGGAGCATACTTCACTAATGATTCAGTGTCCTCATGAAATGCTTATTATAATACTAGGTCGTATATAAACAGAAGATATTTCGGACTATATTAGTGAAAAACATCTCAAGAAACTATTGGTGAAAATAATTGTACGTACTTTCTCATGTTTCTCCATCTGCACCATCGAGTAACAAACAGTTATATAATGAAAGGGTTATTTTTGGAAAGTCCTCTATATTTTGGTCGTCTTCATGAACTCCCTTCGAATCGTTCATTTTAGAAATCCTCTAATCACCATTGACAAACAAACCATCTTCAATTTGCAAATTCACTCGTTTGGTTTTTGGAGGATAGCTCGGCAGGATTTATAATCTGTTTCAAATGATAAAGGAATCACTAAGATATTATCCATGTATGAGTTCAAAGCAAACACACCATCTTATTTAATTTGTTTATTAAGTCAAAAAGAAATTTCTTTGCAATTTAAAAAATGTAAAGTTCTGTCGAGTAAAAATGAGTCGGATATACGATCACATACGTTAAAAAAAGAGATCGTACTGTCTGCTTTTCATTGTTTTCTCTATATTTCGTACCGGTTTTTATGCATCTGGTTTTACGTTTCTCCTATGAGTTTAGAAGATTTTATTTACTTACAATTTTTCTGATAACGTTAGAAACATAATATTGACAATGAATTTTAGAAAAATCTGCTACATAACACACAAAGGAATACTTTTCATTAAACATATCATAACACAAAATATTTAAAAATTGCTATTGCATTCTCATTTTCTCTTTAAAGACCATCCTGTGTAAACATGTCAATAAATATGCTCACGTATCAAATAATAAGCACCACTATCGAAATATGACACACAACCTTCCCAGCATACTTAACACGTAAATCATAGCTCTCGTCTAACTTAGGAGCAAATAAATATTTCATTCAATATTCGGAGTGAAGTCATGACAAGATAAGGAATGCTTTCTTCGAAAAAATAGATGAAACATTCGATATGTTATCGGGTGATAAAATAAACCTTGATACATTTTAGAGATAAATGATAGTAGAGATAATACGAAATGAGAAAGATGTGAACGTTCCAGGCTGAATCTGCACCATAATGCTTATTCAGAAGAGTTCCTTTATGCTGAATTCAGCGGTCCCGTAGAAACGAGAAAAAATCCTGACATTCAATCGTGAAGCTTGAAGAGAACGACGGAGTTGGAAGTATTAAAAAAAAGAGATGTTGAAACAAATATCACAAATTTCTTTGCTGTGACATTAAATTATTCTTATTATTATTAATATCAAGAAACACGTAATTTCACACTCCATAGCAACGCGACAAGCAGCAAGTAACTCTGTACTAAAGCTTAAAATTGATTATTATTACTACTTTTCATAAATTAGGAAGAATGTGTACAGAAACGAAATTTCATCACGTACATGCTACTCTTCAGATCCTTTGTAAACCGTTCTTTTATGTTCCAATCGAATTGTGACGCGATATTTTTGTTGAATCCAACTTTATAGATCTCTAAACGTAAACCACTCTTACCATTACTATCATTTTTTGTCGCAATTTCGATTATCCCCATATTTATACACATGGAACGCCCATAGTTGAGCTTATCGAAGCTTATACGAAAACCATTAGCACCATATTACAGCTTGACTCCCCATTGTGAATTGAAATCGCAGACTCTTTGGCAGAGTGTATTCGAGCAACAAAGCAGTATTCTTGAAATGAGAGCGCTCTACTTTTGCTATGCATCTGGCTCCCTCTAGATGCCGCAGTCGGGCAGCCGCCATTGCCTTACAGTGGGGCAAAACTATTTCATTGTGAATCAAAATACCCAACGTAAAAAAAAAAACGTTTTAAAAACATCCGGCATCAAAATGTAGGAATTTAGGCAAGGACGATCTTCAGTTTCTTAATTATAATGTTTGGAATATCGTAATATGTTTTACAAAAACTAAATAAAGGACTAGAGTTTAAGTGAAGCTGTTTCCATGCGGAGTGAAACCAATTACCATCTGAAAAAATATCTCGAAGCATTGTTGGACACTAGAGATATTCAGAGACGGTCTCCGACACGATAAACACATGAAGGGGATGTTTAATAACATAATGCCCTCCTACAACCTTAAGTTTTCGATTTCATTCCATACACTTCAAATAGAGACAAAATAAATTTTAAAAATACACTTCACAACACATGAGTATTTCTTTCTTTCTTACATTTAGAAGAAATAGTCCTTCACACTCTGGAAATGCCAGGATCATGATGGGGGGGGGGTACACTATAATATGAGACCGTGGCAAAATCTCTTCAAAGAAAATCTAAAATGAATGAAATTAATCAAGTAAAATGAGAAAACACACAAAGGAAATTAGAATCAAATGGCAAGAATCAGCGTTGTCAACTTATCTTGCATCGCGGGTCATTTTCTACACAATTTCGAACCATCGGGCCGGAAAGGTCTGCGGTTTGGTAAAATATTGCCCGACGAATGAAACTTATGGGTCATATTTATTTATTTGTAATGTGATGTTTTGATTATCAACGAATTTATATCATTTCAAGCTGGAAAAAATAAATAGTATATTTCTTTATTTTTAAAAATTATTTTTAATATTCTGTACTATAATAAAATGTTTTCATATTGTAGAGTACGTCGAGGTAATTCCGAAACCAATTTTCAATTTTCTCTTGCCGGACATACCACATCAAATATTATTTGATAGCATTTTGTTATATCGCAAAGTTGAACACCCTAACGTTTGATTAAAAAAAAAAAAACTATGTAAAATGTATTATAACTCGCGGACCATAAAAATTTTACGCGAGGCGCATTCGGTCTCCAGTTGGACAGATTAACGAACAAACGTTTTATCCCAACGAACTAAAAATCCTACGTCTGTCTGACCGACAGTTTGCACGCTTACCTAGAGAGAACATGTATCTGATTCACGTGGTTCTTTTTTTAAATAAGATATCTTCTCTGGCAAGGTTTTAGTCGATATTTTGTTACGTAAGGTATCATAGGGGATAAGCAGTAATGATTATAGTGAATAAAATCGAGAAAAAAATCAATCTTCGGAAATCTTCAGAAACCAAAGCTACGTAAATGGTTATATTAAAGAGCCATATGTCCGAATTAATCTACCGATACTTATATCGATCCAGAAGCGTTCTCAATTATTCCAGACGTATTATCGTGAATAACACAAAAACAATTGCATGTGAAATTGTAGATAGTTCATTACAAAATATTTTGACATTTCTAGACAACTCTTTTTCTATTTATGTGACAAACTCACAAATCTTCAAATACAGTCACAAATTTTGAATAGTTAAATACACGGAATTTTTAATCGTATTGTAATGATTGTAGAAAATTAAAAAAACCAAGAGTAAGACATTTTTCCATAATCTTGTTCCATAGATCATCTTTCAACACACACACACACACAAAAGATGTGAAAATTCTTCGTTGAGAAATATTTATTCCAACAAGATTTTTCCAGTTACTTCATATCAGCGTTTTATCACACATTGAAATTTTGAGCCATGGAGTTATTGTATTGACGCACTGTGACAGACGTTGGCTGAAGATCAGTTGGTGGACGGTTGCCCAGCGACGGGCATCTGCCAATGGAACACACGTTAGCAGACAATGGTTCGCTTCGTTTATGCAACTTATTCAAAATGGTTTCTTCAGAAATTTAAATTTCTTGCAAAATTGAAGTCCATATTGCTAATTAGCTTCTTACAGAGGACATTTTTGAAGTATGCTGTAAAACATCCTGCCATGGCCATCCCATCCTGGCCCAGAAATATGCAGTTAAACATCCCGTCCTGGTCCGAGTTTTTCTCCGGTTTTCCTTTGGGTAGAGGCGAATTTTTTATATCGCCTCTCTATAGATCTCTTGTCTAGGCGCGGTGCGGCGTCTATTGAAATAACAAATATAGAATTTAGGGTTATTTTAATACTTACGTTTTATAAACAATATTTTCCGATTAGTCTAGTCTGATAATAATGCGAACTTCTGAAATAACTTTTTTTGGTTGCTATTAAATACAAATTTGTTTATATTCTATTAATATTATAACACGTACCGAACTATATATAT
>NNCF01126718.1:235891-264034 GCA_002313205.1 Laupala kohalensis | reverse complement strand
ATATATATCAGGAGAGTGATGAAATATTAAATCCGCCTCTGCCTTAGGATTCTTGATCGGAATTGATGGGATGGTCCCTTGCTTGCTTCCGGAGAGTAAATTAGTTTATTGTCCTCCACGTAGTCATACGCAGTAACTGCTTTTCTGACAATAAATTTATTTATTTATTCATAAATCAAATTGCATATACCTTCTCATTCATACTCAATTGCCGTAGTTTAAAGCGCACTCGCCTTCTGCCTCCGGTGACACTGGTTCAAATCCCGGTTGATTCATATAGAATTTGAAGGGGTGAACGATGCGGTTTGCGACAGGTTTTTTAGGGTCACTCCCGATTCCCCTGCCTTCCATTCCACCATAACATTCACTCATTATCATTCACCCCTCAGCTCATTCGCATTTCATTCCTTGTCATCCCAGTAATTCCTGCAATGAGTAATCATTAATTTTTTTATTGTATCAGCGTCACATGTTTTTATATTTAATATTTTAGTATTTGTTTAATCATACAGTTTAATCATTTATTTTAAAAAAATTAATTTCCGTTCTCTGTAACATGTATTTTTGTACATTCAATTGTATTTTCTTATATTCTGCCACTGGGTAAGATCTGCCCATTTGCAGTTAAATAAATATTAATTAGGGAGCCTTTTTAGAAGACTAGTCGTGTACGACGACCAGGGCATTGAGGATCCTCCACGCGGTGCCCCCTGAGCAGTGAATGCTGTTCGAAGTCGTCTACTCCAGAAGGAATTCTGACACGATTTCATTCACTCATACTCAATGACGTAATACAGTCTGTAATATATCCCACTAAAATACGTTGATCATGCTCCATTTTAATCTGCTTGCACTGTCTGCTACATTGACTGCACCATGATTAGTCTCTTAGAAAAAAGAGCCAACGATAAATTTATGAATTTTTAAACTTAAATATATTTTTATTGCTTATTATTTACAATCCATTTACTACCTATATCTACTCAATTCTTGGATTGGCTGTTGGATTGATTGACCTTATCTCCGCATACGGGTTTTTCTCGTGCATTTTTTCACGTTCTTTGATCAGAGTAGGTGCGGTAGCGTTTTGAGAATGGCGTAGCCTATAGTCCTCGAAGTGAGAAGCACTTTTCGCTATAATGGTTTGATTTCAAGGTTCAGTTTGATATGTTAATTCGTCCATAAGAATATCCGGAAACAAAGTTGGAAACACATAAACAACACAACTGAATTTCAAAAATGGTTCTTCTGGAATAAAATGACAAAAATTTATGCAACAGGATTCGAAAGAGATTTTTGTGTGTGTGTTTCAATACTTTCTACATAAACTTAATTTCTAGTTTTTCTTTTAGTTTATTGTCTTGTCTTGTGGATATTTACTATTTATTGGTTTACTATGGGTATTTGTGAGGTTTATTATGTTGGAGCATTTCTGTACTCTAACATTGGGTAAGAGAGCTCATTCGCAATGGTTTGATATTATGATGTGTTATAGAAAAATAATTTCGTGGATATTGAAGAACGTAGGTCACCTATTTGCAAAATTCAAAGGAAGTCTTCGAACTCAATCGTGAGATATCAAAAATTTATCTGGATGTAATTCTTCACAAGAGATAACTTTCAGTTCCGATTTGTAAAGATATTCCTTGTTGAAACATATCGCAATACGAATAAAATTCATCTCATTCGTTGGAGAATTCTAAAACGTAAAATATCAACAATACTCGCTATTGCGGAACCTAAAATTCTAACCTATTGAAATAAGTCAGTATTTCTTTTCAGCAGTGACAGCATAGGTCAGGTTATAGGTCAACGGATAAACAATTGTAATTTTATGACTTTCTCCATAGTACTCAGCACAGCACCAATTGATAGTACGAACCAAATAACCATGGAGGACGATTTACATCGTGGTTTCAAAATAATTATTCATACTCGTCACACTAATATTATTAATCGGGATTTTTGTTAGTCTTTCTTTCACAGTAAAGGGCAAAAACTGCAATTCTGATCAGAGAATTCCACCACAAGGCAAGTTATTAACATGAAAAACGTTTACTTTGCATAATATTACTAAATTTATTCGTCATACTGCACAGAATTAGCTACTGAAACAGGGCACATGTTGGTTTGAAAAAGTTGCAAAGTTTTAGCCAACAATGTCGTGTTCTGAATAATTATAAACTCATCGATAGATGACAAAATCCTTTCTTTTTTTTTTTTATCACAAATTCATACCTCATCCATCAATTATTAGGTTTTCAGACTGACGAAAGGTATAATGTTTTTAAATTGAAATCAAAGTACCTAGCAAAAATTTGCCCTGTGAGTAAGTAAGCACCGATTTTCTTGCTCTGTTTCCAAACTCTTAAATACAAGGTAACTTTAAATAACTACATTTGTTATATTTTCTGTATTTCTCATCGCAGTTCTGAATGCAAATATAATATATAACGACTTACTACGTAAGCCGGTAACAGTATACAACGAATAATTGGGATATGAAAATATTTCAGGTCATACTTTCTAGTGTTATCGATGCATTAAAAAAGTGCGTTAAAATACTTAAGAAGCCGAAGAAATCTTCCCACTTTTAATATCAATCATATTTCTAATTCCTCGTGAGCAAAAAAAACAAAAAACTATGTAGTAGTCGCATATAAGGATATAGAGACCTGTAAAAGATTGAAAAGAAGGGAGAAGATAAATTTCCCTGTTAAAAATTAACGCTTAAATTAAACAATACCATGAGAAGTAATACCATAACTTACTGTATATTTTGTAGAAACATATCTGGAAAGGGCGAGGCCAGTACATACTGGCGCCCAGCCAATGTTGGAGGATGAATGGTAGCAGGTATTAAGAGTAGTGCTCGGCTTTAAATAGACCAAGTGATGTCAACAAACAAAGTTAAAAGACAAGTGACTGCGACAAAGGTACACGTTAATGAGATTCGCGGCTGAGGTTTCCTCGAAGTAATATTTTTTTAATTAAATAAAATGAATTTTAACTCAGCTGTACTCTTTTTTCTAGAATGAGAGTTTTCGTTTGAACATTCTTAAGTATTAATTATCTTCCAAAAATTTTTCAAAACCCATTTCAAAAAACAAAATATAAGTAATTATACTGTTAAACATACATGGGGAAATTGTGAGTAATCAACATTTTTGTTAGATAAATATATTGACTTTTTTTCATAACGACACTTCAGTTATAGAAAGTGATTAGAAACTAAAATACATTATTCAGAGTAAAAACATAACCTTTTTTATCCAGTTTCGCAGGAAACGAGTAAGACGTGTTTAATTTCCAAGAATTCTAGATAGCATAACGCCTTCACAAAAATATGCAAATATGTCATTTAGAAGAAAGCAACTAACATATTGCACATAGAAAAGTTCACGTAGTGTACAGAAGTCGTGAGTGCAAAAGGTGAAAAACAAAAACAAAACTATTTTTCTTAATTTATAATATATAACATGAGTGTTCGCTCTACTCATTCAATGTGTTTCGACCATCCCTACCTCCAGCAGCCAGAGTAGCCGAAATGGCGAGCAATCCGTCCATCTCTGGAGTCTTCGGAGGTGGACTCGAAACGTTGGCAACAGTCACCGCTGGCAACGAAACAACAGACTGAGTTTTCACCGGCGGCGAAACTTTCAGTTCCGGTGGTTTGGACGCCGCTTTCGTCGACAGCACACAATTGTTACGAGATTTTTCCGGAAGTGACAGAAGCGAAGGAGCCTTTCTGTTGGGCAACGGAAACACAGCCAGAGGTTTAGTGGGCAATGATAGTAAAGAAGGCGATTTCGACGGGGGCGCAAGTTTCGTCGGCGCATCTGGCGACAACGGCGTGTACTCTGTTGTGATGGTGGTCTTCGTCGGCACACAGAGCTTGGGCAGACTGCGTGTGGGAGATAAGGCGGAGGGTATAGACAGATTCGTCTGCGAGCAAACTTTCGTCGGGGTCTTCGCCGACGAAAACAAGAGCTTGGTGGAAGTCCTCGTCGGAGAGAGCCTCGACGGCGAGAGAAGTTTCGTCGGGAGCGTCAGCTTCGTCGAAGAAGAGAACTTCGTCTTCGCAGACGAAAACTTGGTTGGACTCCTCGTCGGCGATAGTTTCGTCGGTTTCGTCGTCACCGAGAGTTTCGTTGGACTCCTCGAAGGAGAAGGAATCTTGAAGGATCCTTTGGGTGACGAAAGCTTCGAAGGACTTCTCGTGGGCGACGTCTTCAAGGAACCTCTGGCTGGTGGCGATAGATTCGCATGCGGCCTGAGTCCAGCGGCTGCGACGGCGGCAGCAGCAGCGGCAGCGCGGCGACGGCGGCCGCCCCCGGGCACCGGGATCGCGGCGGACGCGGGGGCGGCACCACCGGAGGCAGCGGAGACGGACACCGTGGAGGCGCGACCTCGGGGGCGAGCGGGAGCAGAAGCGAGAAGGGGCGGCGCCGCGGGGGCGGGTAGAGGCGCCCGACGCCGACGGCTCGACGTCTTCGTGCGCTCGTTGGACGTCGTGTTGACTGCCAAGAGGACTCACTTATCGGGGAAAAGGCGGCGGAGGGCCGAAGGATTGCTACCGAAGAAGAAGAACCGTTTCGCCGAGCGGAGTTTCAGAGCAAGCGGAGCCGAAGCGGAGAGCGAGAGATGCGACGGCGTGAGTGCCAGAGGCTCTGGTTGGAGCGTCACTGAGGCGATAGTGGACGCTCTCAGTCAAGGGGCTTCGCCGCCGAGCGACACGGCGCACCGCGCGTATTTTTAGCTGGCTGTGGATGTGGTGGCGTCGCCGGTGGCGATGGTGGCGGACAGAGGGAGAGGGGGTGGAAAGGGGGAAGGGTGACAGAAGAGGTGAACGCGGGGGGAAGAGAGAGTGGCGACAGGACACATAAAGAGACACAAAAATCCAGTGAAAGGCGGAGGGTGCAACAATGAGAGTGAAGTTGCTGAGAACAAAATCTATATTAAAAATACAACAAAGGTGAAGTGTGGTAGACCAGTAAACCTAGTCTCACTCTAACGAAAAGTTCATATATTTACCATTTATGCTTTAAATCAAGATAAAATATAACCAATATTTTAATAGTTATTTTTAATAATGGTGTGTAACTTTAGTAAATGAAGTAATGTAACAAAGCTATGCGTTAGATAGCAACAAAATGCTTCGAGAAAAGAATGTTATTTAGAAGAATACTGGAATAAGGTCTAAAAGAATTTTAACTCAAAGTTATAGGGTGTTGACATGTGTCGCTCAGGTGACTTGTTTTCTTAACTTGATGACACAACTTCTGAAGACGTATAATTTCTCCAAGATAAGATTTGCATTAAAAATTTTGAAAACGGAACTGAAATTACAGTATGTACATCCAAAGACAGAATACACATATTCATATCTGTATCCTTCTTATACCTCGGATACAAGATTAAATATTAAGATAGAAATTATTGCAAAAATAAAATTAGAGTGAGTGATAGATAATACCGGTTCCAACAGAAACTGGCACCAAAATAATACGAAAGAGATAAGAAGTAGATGAGCGAGAGACGGTAATATCCTTCCTCAATCTATCGCTCACTCACTCATCCACGAGCGGGGGTTCTCTTTCACGCATCTTGAGTCAGCATGAGATATTTATTGCGTCGTTCTTTAGGATACGTAGAATTTAACACGTATTAGTTCAGGGTTCATGGTAATAGGTACGAACGTCGAAAAAGTAAATTACTACAAAAGAAAATAAAAGTAATGAATTAACGAAAGGGAATGAAAGGAAAATATGGTACAATTATGGGTTTCGACCCAACATTGAGATCGGGTTAAATCATAGTGGATCAAGAGGAATAGGTGAAGGATTTTTAGTCGCCGAGAAAGGGAGACATAAATGTGAGGTACTTAATAAGTTCGCTTTTGTGCATAAGTTTAGATAAATATTTCCCGCAGCAGAAAAAGTCCATATTGTATCATCGAAATGTTTGGAAGTGCTAAGGTTATCTACAGTAGCAACAAATAGCATGAATTTATGTCCAGGTTATCATCGTTAAATACGTCATCCAGGTTTTCTTGCTAAAAACCAATTCTATATTTTATAATTAAAACAATCAGGTCGCAGGGCGACTGCAAACTAATATGTCGAGGTGAGGACAGAAGGTTGAGAAACCCTGGTTTCACAGGAGATCGAAAACTATATTTCCACCAATCTCAGTTAGAAGATGAGATAGAGAGTTTTTGCACAACGTACACGCTTCCTAGGGTATACGTTACATTGATGACGCTATCCGCGTAATCCACATGGGAATAACTACTACAATCGATGTATATTGTATAGCGTACCTTCGACACAATCGTACTAAAAATTGTAAACCCAAGCAAACTACTTCTATGCAAGCGTACACAAGTAAAATGTACTGTGAATACACAAACATACGTACTCATACGGCACACACAACCAATATATCTCTCGCATACACTCTCATATATCAACATAATCTCAAATTCAGACCAGAATCCGTCATGATCTCTCTCACTAGCGTACCATTAACATCATACGGAAATAGAGGCGTTGTAACGTACAACGCTTGGAGCGTTATGTTCCACTAATTTCTGAGTATACTGAAGTAACTTGCATGTGAATAGCGTATACGCTATGCAAAAACCCGCTAATATTTCAATGAGTCCGCTAGTAACGATATATTTTGTACCACAATTAATATTTCCAGTGTTTCACTAGACTTTCCACAAAACCTGACTATTTTATATGTACACACGAAAGCGCCAAAAAGTATCACGGGGTCGGCGTAGCTCATAATACTTGACCGAACCAAAAATTGAGTTCGGTTACGCGTCTGCAGGAATTTACAGATATATCAACAACAGATCCGGTACAAGGACCGTAGAATTTGCGTTTGTATGCATTCCAGTTCCAAAGTGTTGTACTATTAGAATTATAACTTTATTCCAATATCTTACATACACGTGTGAGCAGATGGATGTCTATGGGTCAAGGATTAGGAATATAAGCATGGTTCCGTACACACTTCAATTCCATCCGCGCATTTGATTATAATATTTTTTCTCCTGCGAATGCACGAAGCCACGAAGGAAACGATCCCCGACATACAGTGCCAACACGACTACGGGCGCGAGCCGTCTGCTACTACCTTAATCACATGCATTTTCGTGTCTTTTTAGCTCACTTTTCGGACAACGCAACATAAAATCAGCACAATTTCGTACATCTGGATTTTATTTGGACCACTTTCCATACACGCGTGAACTAAGATCTCTGTTTCATTCCGAGAGTGCGTTAATGTTCTTAGAAAAGTATCCCCATTTCCCCTCTCGTCCAAAGGCTATTACAAAAGGTATGCGCGCAGATACAGCGTCGGCACTGCATATACCATATGTCCTAGAGAAAAGGAAGCCCAGAACCGGTCAACATGGAATGACGAAAGGTAGGGCAGCATGTACGACAGGATTGGGAGAGAGAAAGGGTCGGCAGCCGGGAAGAGAAAGAGGCGGAACGTGTAATGCGTCAGAGGCAGCAGGAGCAGCTCGGGGCACAGCAAAAAGACGCAAAGAGGCGAAAGCATTTAAGGAAATGAAGTGAGAGGATTTGTGCAGCGATGTGCCGGGGGCCACTGAGTTCATCCATCCCCTTGCTCACATACTCGTCACCTTTACGAAAGGTCACACCAATCCCGCATTAGAGCATAGAAAGGGTAAGAATTCACTTTCAAGATACACGTGTGAATGATGTACTTTGTTTAAAAGATTAATAATGACTTTCAAAGCGTGATGAGATCAAGATAAAGCAATGCATAGGGGCAGCAAACACATAGAGTAAAAAATCGTTTTTTTTTAATGACCGGTCAGTATGGTTACTATCTCCCTACCACCTCTCGTGACAGTGCAAGGGTTCATAAGAAATACGTCGCAATGGATGAAACGATCAGCTGCAAAACAATCTCTAAATAATCTCATTTCTGTACTTACATTCATCAAAATCCCTTTCATCCATTCACTAGCATCAGCTCCCCGGAGAGATACAAAAGAGAACAGGGTGATGAAGGACCGGGGAACATTACACAATCTCTCTTTAACCTACCGAAATAATGATAGTATCCTTGATAGTACAAAAGTGGAAGTGTTGAGATCATGAAGGGCTCTAAATAATATAGTTTGTACCCTAATTTAATAGAGAAATAATAATAATAATAATAATAACTACAAACTAACTCAAGATAAAACTCCATATTACAAGTATCAACCAAAGACAGTGTTAGAGAACAAAACCCACAAATTATGTTTTGATCGAGCAATCTACCTCACAGACCAATCTATCCACCACAACCGTCCAGATATAACGTTCATAGACCAAAGTAGTAAAACCACATTCCTCATAGACATTGCAGTGCCAAACACAACCTACCGAAGACAATAGCTGAGAAAATGTTAAAATACATCCCCCTCTCTCAGTACGTTCATAGAATGTGGAAGATGAAACAAATTGCTATAGTCCGAATAGTAGTCTCAGCAAAAGGAGTAGTTCCAAGAACTATGCATTCCACTTTAAAAATCATTAAATTTACTCAAACACATTTACAAATCTTGCAAAAAGCCAACAATTTTGCAACATCACACATAGTTAGAAAGTTTTTATCTCTAGAAAATTGAAAGAGAAATGAACACTTGTCCTCTAGGTCCGTACCATTTTATCAATCAGCGTTTCCGAGGAAACTAAATTCAACTACAAAATAATAATAATAATAATATTAATTTTAAGTTCGACAAGTTAAAGGTTAAGTGTTTCTCAGAAGTATTTTGATATTCTTTAATTTCAAAACAATCTTGTTTTTGATAAAAAAACGTACCTCAACCAAAATCAAAAAGGTTAAAAACTGGACAAAACTGATCAGTGTGCTAAACAGAACATCCTTCCTAGCTTTCATCCATACAGCTAACTCAATACAGTTTTGCTAATACATTTTACCATCATTCTTTTTACTCTTTAATTACAAAAATTAAATTAATCAAATTTTAAAATCTAATAGAATAATTTTTTATTTTCCAAAAAGAAGTATGGGAGAATGAAATAAAAACGATCCTAATCAATCAACAAGAGTTCAATTTTATAGAACGAAAGCTCTTTCGTCAAATTATCAACGTCATCGAAAATTTGGAAGAAATAGCACAATAGCGATGAAAGTGAAGAAGACGCTATACATAATCGTCAGAAACATACAATCCTTTACCATAAAAATAAATACCATAAAGAAACTTCCTTTACAGGAATCTTAGAATTGCAGCGACCATTTCTATGTAGTCATATATAGTCAATTATATAGTTATAGCTGTTGCATACACGCAAACAATGTAGCCAACGGANATAAGAGCATTAGTAAATTGTATCCATAGTAAAATGAACAAAAATAATTTTTTTAAATTAAAAAAACCTATTTGAATTAACGTTTTTCTCCTCTTTGGTAGAATTATCTCAACATGTGCCTCCAAGTGTTTAATTCTCTACTAGTTTCCTTTCTAAGCTCTCCGGAGCACTTTAACCAGCTTAATGGTATGCGAATATTGGAAAATAGGAGAAACGGAAAGATTTGATCAGGAGGCTTTAAAAGAGGATTTTCGGGCCATTTAACTTCATTGATTTTCAAATTTTGCGGATTAAGTTTCATATGGTATTACTAAGTTCGTTCAACCACTTCGATGTAGTACTTGCATTATTCATGAACATCAAACGAAATACGGCTTCTTCAGTTTTATGAGAACCAAAATGTATTACAAAGTTTTCCATCAATCATAGAACAAAAATGACAGTCAACAAAGAAAGGTCTGAAAGGAAATTCAATAATGTAAATATATCTGCAATCATGCATGTGTAGAATTTTCATATCAAACATTATAAGTTTGGAAAATAAACAGGTGTCACATCAGCATATTTAGAATATATACTAAATTGGATTCATTCAATTTTTGAACTTGTAATGCATTCAGGAATACTTCCGCGAAGAATCAATTCAGCGATTCAAAAATGTCAATAATAGCTATTTATTACAAGGGACTATTTTCACGAACTCAGGCCAGAATCGAGAAAAAACAATTAAAAATTTATGTCTATAAGATAAGGCATCCAACCAGTTAATATATTATAATAATTTAATATATTAATATTATATGCATTTAAGCTGAAATGAAATATGAGAACCAGTTCTGTCACGAATTCCATCTTCAATGCATGTATCTTTTCGCAATTTAACCGTTGCATAAAAAGATTTTAAAAATGTGTAATAGTTTACTATAAGTAAAGCATTCCCACATTCGACCTGGTTGGGTCAATGAAATCAGATTAATTCTACAAAGTGCACAGTGGTCCGGATTTTTTAAAAGGTGGACATATGAACAAATGTGCAAATTTCGCTCATCAAAAAATTGTTTACGATAGAAAATTGAATGCTAATTAACGTTTAACATGTACATTATTCCATAGAAATTAGACGTAAAAATATAAGAAAAAAAGTATAGGAGAAAATCGATTATATTTTTATTCTCCGTCTAGAATCAAAGTGTGGTAATGCAACCTTATATACTGGTAAGTACCTATCGTCCTAAACATGGCGACATATAAAACTCTTACGTATCACATCGACCTTGGTTTCTACAATGCTTGAAAGTTTTAAATTTCAGTATTGGATTTTTCTTATTTTTTTGCGAGTTTTTCAATTGAAGTGGATTTAGAATATAACATTTTAATATTAAAAATATAAAAAATCCGGACTACTTCGCGGCGACCGAACAGAAAATATTCGCCCCAGTCGGTACGTGGACTCGCTCAATTTCGGTCACTTGACGGTAAACTCTACGGTATCAACATGCCGNTATACACATCTCGCTCTTCGTCCAGCGACAGGCGCGGCCGTCGCGTGCTTTGGAAGGCGTCCAAGACTAGAGAACGTGATGACACATTCCTCGCTCCGTGAATCTTGAGTCCACACGAGACCCGATTCTGTCGTCAACACAAGCCAAAACATCACCATCTGTTCTATTTGTTAAAGTCTCCGACCAACATGAGAGTACAAATTGAAGAGAATATAGAGGATGATGAAAAATGTTTCAAGATTGTCTTTTCATATTCCAATACAATACTTACATATATTTACACTAAAAATACAAATAAATAAATAAAATTTTATTTTATTTATTTGTGTTTTACTGTAAATATGTCTGTTCATAAAAATAGGGTCGCTTGATTTGGTACTTTACAGAATTACCACGAAAATGTCATTATATTCGGAGGGGGGCATTTAAAGGACCTCAAGGTTTTAGTAATTTTGTACTTAATTCTGATAATACTACATACATTTTATATATTGACTTGTCAAACATTTTATTTTTATTTCTTTTTAACAATGAATATTTCTATAGTGCCTTATTATAGTGATATACATACCATCCATAGATTCAATATGGCTAATTCTAAAATTGTATCCAGTATTAATTCGGACAATCACAAGAAGTGGAATTTTTCCCTGCTTGAGAATAAATATAAGATGTTGAAATGAGAGAAAAGAGGGCTAAGGGAGATATTCTATGGCTTCCCCCTTTTATTGGAACTAACCAGCATCGAACAAAGGGACGCTCAACCAGTAGCGTACCTACATCTAATAAGTCTTTTACGAGGCCTCCATTATCAAGTCATGCACATACGTGTTTGCTTGGCAGCAAGTGCATGTCGATGGAACAGTTTATTTAAAAAAGAATGAAATGGGAATGTGATATTTATTTTATTATGTCAACTATTATTTATTTAACTGTATACAAAAGTTTAAGAGTGTGTTTGTGATCAAATTTACGTGGTTATGAGATTTTGTGACTGATTTGGAGCACTCTCATACGTAGAGACCTGGGGTGAACCGCCCCCTCCGCTCCCACGTAGCTACGCTACTGCGTTCAAGAGGACATTCGAGTGAAAAGCAAGGACGTAGCCAGGAGGGAACAAGTATGTCATTCAAATATCCAGGGTGTTAATCATATATCTGGCAAATACGTGCCAACCTATCATACATCTTATTCATTCATAATATATAATCTATATAAATAAAAATTCAATGCTGTTCGTTGGTAAGCGCATCACTTGAGAACGGCTGGACCGATTTGGATAAGTTTTAAAAGAATGTTCGTAATAGTCAGAATAAGGTTTTTAGGGAAAGAAAAATTGCAAAAGTTGCCCAGAAAATTGGAAAATTCGGGAAAAACTGAAAGTGCTTTTTTCTATGGGATGTCACAGCAAACCAATCGAAACAAAGCATCTTTGTTTTGATTGTTTACTTGAACATCGATCTTGCAATCGAAATCGGATTGTAAATACAATACCTTCAAATTCATTGCGTTTCTAAATTTAATGGAAGAAAATAAATCATTTGATTGACATGAAATTCTGACTTAATTCAGTTGTGTCTTAAATTTTGGAACAAAACCGCAAGGTTCCAAGTCGGTCACATTCCAGGCACATCACACATGTCCAGCATTTCAGCGGTGTACTGTCGATAGAATTCATCTCGTATGTAAAATTTGGCGTACTTCNAATTGTAAATCCATGGCCACAATCGTCAATAGATACAATGACCGTTCAGAAATACTTTTTTTTCTTCTCATTTTTACTTTCTTTACACATTTAAAATGGCTTTTCACAAATTCACAAAACGATCAAGAACAAATTTATTGAAATTAGGACAGGACAACGTCTGTCGGGTCAGCTAGTTGAAATAGAGTGTGTGACATTGCTGATACTCCAGCATTTTGTCAAATTACCATCTGCACATACGAAACCAGAAAACTATCTGGAGAGCTACTTTGTCCCATAGTAGTGACCTAGTTCCTATGTGCACAAAAATATAGCTACGTCCTTCATGAAAAGGAATAAGTGTCATTACTTTAGAGACAAATATTCACACGAAATCGTAGTTCCCCTCGCTGTTATTTAAGTTCGATTAAAAAGTGTAATAATATCTTAAATTTTATTTATCATCAAACTTCAGTTATGTGTTTTTACCTAATCTCTCAAATTTTGCGACTATGTGAAACAGTATAATCATTTCACGAGACAATTTTGTAGACAAATCTCATTTTATTAGACTTAAACATGGAATTTATCCCCTCAAATCAACATACTTTTTCGTTAAATTGGTGTACATCCATATTCTACTCGTTTTTAGCATTGGTTAGCGAAACATATCATGTGACACTAACCTTCATTTTCCCGTTTTAAATTGTTCTCAGAGAGAAAATACAGGGTTAGTCCCTGTTGCTCATTTTAACACGCTGCATCAATTATTTGAACAATACACATGGTACCAACATGTTTTCAACGGTAGAATTAAATTTTGTAATTGCTTTCAAGATACAATTAACATTCCTTCGCAAAGCGTTGGAATTACATTCCCCACACGAATAGAAGTGTCATTTACTGAAGCTTAATAGTTCTATGGATTTTAATTACAATGGATGTTTTAAAAGTACAGTACAGTAATTGTGCAAAAGAGTTAATTCATTTACACCAGTAAAGCATACGGTGCAGAGTGGTAAGTGACAGATATCAACGGTTAGGTACAAATATTGACTGACGGAACTCGAACCCGCGATCTTTTGCATTCGCAGCAGGGATGCTGTGCTGTTCACCACTAACCACATTTTCGAGAGATTCATGTTATTAGATTTTTTTTCGAAGGTAGTTTGAAAGTTTAGAACCCCCATTTATAACACTTAAAATGAGTTATACCTGGAGCGTGGGAGAAAACACAACTGAAAACCGACCCAATCCGACATCAAGCACTAAATTGAATCTACACTGGCACACTCTGCAGTACGATGGGAGCAAAGATGCTATCAAATGAACTAGGTTAACTGATATTATAATAAGGGGACACAGTTGTATAAAACGAAATACTTTACACCAGTGTAGAAAAGAAAAGTTTGTATTCACGGAAAGTATTAATACGATTTTTATAACCGAAATCTTGTTTCATTTTTCCTAATGATTTAGAATTGAACATAGTTGTTCTCGCGGACTTACAATTGCACCCAAGATATCCTTTAGCAAATAATTGTGAAAACATTAACATATTAATTATTTATTAGGTACATCTAGAATTGAACGTCTAAAAAGAAAATTTTTCAGATCTTCGATCAGTAGTACTTCAGGTGAGCGACAATTCATGGGATTCAGAGGATTTTTAGAACAAGGAACATTTTGGAGTGAAATCAATACAAAACGTCGCAATTTCTCATCTCTATCTTGCTCTTGCTCTCATGATAGATAGTTCACTGTGAAACAAAACGTGCCCCGCAGAAAATGCAATCGTTCAACCACAGCACGAAACGACAAAGTAATCCTTCAGACCTAGTATCAGGCTACATCAGGATCTGAGAAAATGGAATACTGCCCGAAAATAATTCGTTCATATTGTCCACCTAAAATAGAATGATTTAGATGATATGATTCAGAATGCAAATATTTCTTTCTAAAATAAGTCCTTTGGAGAGTAGGTTCAGATGTGAAGAAATGGTACGAGACATTTCCGGTGAAAATATTAGTTCGGAAACACTTTACATTCGTCGCAAGGAGAACCATTTTTTCAACAAAAGTAAACAAAATGATAACTTGAATCAAAATCAATTAATTTACTGGTAGTGTCATTGAATTGTTTACAGTACTAAAAGTGAATGATAAATAATCAAACATTCTTCAGTTCTATTATATTTATAAATATAACTATAGTTTAAAAAATTCTTTAATGTCTATAATTGCACGATTAAATCACTAACACTTGTTTTAGGTGCTTTCCACACCTGTAACACTCGTGTCAAGAAAATTAATTCGAATTCTCGAAATCCCTCACATACAAGCGGCGCTTTCCTGAGTAGTGAGTGAAAGTATGAACGAATGAATGAATGACACACACTCTCATTCATCAACGCAGAAAAGACACTATTAGAGATAAGAAGATGATATTTGACGAGATGTTGCTTTTGTATTGTTATAAAAAACAGGTTCAACACGCATAGAAGCCGACCAGCAGATTACATGCCCCTACATGGTGTAACTATTTTTATTGTAAAGGTTCACTAAGAAAGGAATTTGAAGAGGTGATTGGAGTGAAATGTGATAATTTATATTTTCGCTACTTTCATTAAATATTACGAACTAATTAAGATATCACCACGGTTTCTGTCCACACTAAATAATAACATGAGATAAAACGTGTCAAAACGTATATAAAACTCCCGTGCGTAGTCGGGCCGGGTTGGCTAGCAATGGTATAATATCCAAATGGCCACCATTACCGTTGGTCATTACATATGCTCATAGATTCCAATCTGGCGCAACGTAATTGCAAACGTCCGGGATGTACTAGTTTGCTTGCAACGAGATCGAATTGCTGACATGCAGTTGGTCAAGCAATGAAACCAAACGTCAAATACAGGGCGTTCAGCGAGAATCTCAACCAAAGCATAGAAATCATGTGTACAATAAGCACTACCATTTCAACTGAACGTGTTAAAAACGATAATACACAGAAATAAAATCCTGGTTCGGGTTTCTTCCGGTTTTCCTTTGGATGAGGCGGATTTTTTATACAGGCTCTCTAGGTCCTTCCCGGGGGACCGCGTCTATTGAAATAATAATCTCGAAGTTAATTTAGTAGTTACGGCTTATAAACAACATTTTAGTATAGTTTATATTGTAATACGTACCGAACTAATTTTATTCTTATATCTTAGGAGTGTGCTCATCGCCTCTGCCTTAGGGCCCTTGACCGGAATTGATAGGATGGTCCCTTGCTTGCTTCCGAAGAGTAAATTGGTTTATTGTCCTCCACATGGTCGTATGCAATTAGCTTTTTTGACAATAAATTTATTATTAACAAAACTACTCGCGCCACTCTGGACAAACTGGATGAGGTTTCCACCATTCATCCCAGACCAATGTCTATTGAACACCTTGTGTTCCTCAGAAACCCCATGTCTTACCTCCCTTAACTCCTTCGCCCAGGCACGTAGCCAGGTAGGAGCTTGGAAGGCTCGGGACCATCTGAAGTTTTTAAATTGTAATGAGAGTGTTTAATCAGTATAACACATCAAGATAAGAATTATTCATTACAACTTTTTATTAAACAATTATAATATAATTTTATTGTGTTTTTACTTAATACATAATAAAAGTATAATGTGATTGTTCAATACAAAGTTCGAAATTTATAATTTATCTTGATTATATAATGGATGTAAATGAGTACTACACCAATTTTAGTGTATTACATATTATTAATTAAATAGTAACATTACATTAATAATTGAATATATCTGAATAATTTTAAGGACAAATTACATTAAAAGTACATTTTTATGGAGACATCAATTAAAATTTAAAGCAGAAGTCTGGGATCCCTGCTAAACAAATCTCTGGCTACGGGTCTATTATTACACAAAGTTAGGTCGAAGATGAAGATTAAGCCGGAAAGTAATAAACAAAAACAAATCGGTTAAGTCTCAAAATTCTATTAAATTAACTGTATACACGTGTATAAACGCACAGACATTACCATATCCTTCGGCGACAGCTTTACACCTCAAAAAATATTTCTTCAAAGGGTACTATTATTAAGATTCATCTACTAGAGTAAAGAACACGATTTCTAAATTAACCATTTTACACTAGCTGGAGCTTAAAGAAAGCGTACAAACAGCCCTTAAAGGAAGCGGTACTTTCACGGCACTCAATAAAAACTCTTTGAAGTTTCTGAATTTAATAAAATTTTCAGCGTAAGCTTTTCGCGCAGTAAAAGCACACGAAGAAGATAAATCATTTTTCTTCCCTTTATGAATGCTTCGTAGAACATGAAACAGGTTTACCACGTATTTAAAGCTATCTCACGCCCAGTAAGTACACCAGGAAGAATGGGGAAAAAATCGAGAGAATTATTTTTATAGAAATTCAAACAATTTTTATGATATTTCCTAAACTTTTTACATTATAATGAAACATGAACGTCAAAAGAATTATCCCTTACTTTGAACAATTAAAAAAGTAAACACACAAGCAAATAATTGCAACGTAAAGAATGAAAGGAATGCGGAACCTCAGATATATCTCGAAAATACAAGGTTCAAGAAAAATGTGTAACATTCATTAATAGATTCTGTAACATTATGCACAAGTACGGGGGAAGAAACTCACGGGACCCTGACAGTGCCCAGCGAAGGCTCTTTGAATGGATTACCCTTGGAGACTCGGAACTCAGGGATGGACTATTAAGAAAAGACGACAGCTGCGCAAAGTGGGTACACCTGCCAGCGAAGGGTCAGTGGATAAGCTGTCCTTAGGAGGGCGGCTAATCCGGAACTGAATGCGTATTTGTAAGCGACGAAAAGGTTTGAAAGTATGTGGGGGTGTTGACCTTCCAACGGAGGGTCAGTACATGAACTATCCATGGAGGGTTGAGAAATCCATGACTCTTTAAATGTGTCATTGTGAGCGATGCAGTGTTTTGAACTAAGTGCACACCCACACGACGGGGAGGAACCCCTCCGCGTGGATAGCCAGGGGACCGGGCAACGGAGGTGGCGACACAAGAAGCGTCTCTCCCTAACCGATAAAAGGCATGGGAAATCAGCAGCGCGGGGACCTCTTCGGTGGCAGTCGGTCGGCTGAGACTGTGTGTGTGTGTGTGTGTNGCTGACTGTGTGTGTGTGTGTGTGTGGTGGTGGGGAGGTGATAGTGACACGCCATGTGTCGTACGGAAATGAGTCTTCCGCAGAGACTTTAAGCGATTCGGCTCCACACTACGAGAGATGTAGGAAGTAGGTAGTAGACACGTCTAGTGTCGCTGGGAAGTGCGTCTTTCCAAAGACACTTGAGATAACTCACTATTCTTCAATGTATAAACAGTTTTATATGTTTGTATAAATAGTCTTTGTTTCATTATTTCAAGTAAATAGTAATTGTTTTCTTGAAACAGAGCTTTATTTCCCCTGAGTAACAGGGGTGGTGGCAGCGGAACCTCGGAACCAGGTAAATACGTTACAATCCGGAACACTGAAGTCTGCATAAAAAAACAGATAAGCAGTGTTCAAACATGGAACGAAATAAAGAATATATAATTTTTCAAAAAGAAAAAGCAGTTTTGTATCATAATTTCAATAAAACAACTGCAAGAGAAAATTATACAAGATACATTATCAAAAAAATTACCAAAGGATTTTTGTTAGTTGCTAGGTGGTTTGCCGGCAAATCGATATTTTTGTGTTTAACATTTTATGGAATTGTTAGTAAACGTAAATAATACGAAATATCATAAAATAAATTCGTATTTTTATGTGTTACATTAAAATATATAACAATACATCGATTTGGACACATAACCAGTTGATGTTCATGTAAAATACTCCTAAAAATTTTCGAAGTTGATTTTTAGGCCTCGATGACATCAATATTCAGCAAGTAGAAAATTTTTAACAGGTGTGACAATTTTTTCCACAGTTTGTAATAGAAATTGCTTTGTACCATGGAAACAATAACCCCTTTAAGAATTGTCTCCATACGAACCTTTGCAACTTTAAAACTACGTTCTCTTCAGAAGTCTTAGTCAGTGAAGACCTAAATGTTAATCACAGCTTTTTCTTTCATTAAAACAACTTGGGGAAATTCAATGCAGTTATCACGTCGCTCATAACACTGTAGCCAGTTACGTTGCGTGTGCATGGAGCCACTAGCCTGTCTCTTGATACCTGCAGCAAGATACCTTTCTCATAGGAATGGGAAATTATCAAAAATATTTCGGTTTATCTGTAATCGGTTAGTTACATTGTACGATAAATATCCATGGATTAATCGATCAATGCAATAAACAAAGCTTTTTAACGTAATTTTAATTTATTGTAAACTCAAGTGTTGTAAGTGTAAATCACAAGAATGTACTAAATAAACTTCTCAACACAATGGTATCTTAAGACATTTGGTAGATTATTGATAAAAAAATTTCTTCTACGTTCCTCTCTTCAAAATAGCCAGATACGTGATTTTACATAAAATTATATAGGATTATAAACGTTTGTAGAAATAAATATATATATCATTAGTAAAACTACTTTTTCACAAGCAAAATTTAACAGTCGAACCAAATAATCGTAAAATTTAATCGATGCGTAACATGATTGTTCGAAACATAATCGAAACATTCCTCGATTAATTGTATGAAATAATTGATAGTTATATAAATGACGATTAAATCCCTACTTTCCAGCAACTCGCACAGAGTAAATGCGGCTTCTGCATGTAAACGCACTTTAAGGTTCAGATACCCGATCCATTGGAGTGGACCAATTTTTTGTTACACAAAGAACTTCGCCAAAGAATGGTATGGATGGAAAACGCAATTGTTCAAAGATTGACAAACGTAATTTCGATCTAATTATCCATGTAGGAGTATTAGTATACTATTGTTTCAGTTACAAATATGCGTTAAGATTGTAAACTGCGTCACGAGTTCAGACGAGGCAGGATATATCAATCTCAACGGAATCAACGTCTGAATCGCAGCCAAGGCAAACGGACTACACGCATTTCCCTCGTTTGCGAGCACCTCGTAGACTTCGCAGACTTCTCTGGCGTGTGTATCGCGACAGGACACGCAAATAAATAAACATTCGCTGTTAGTACCAGAAAGCTTAGGGGAATCTACCGGTTAACGATGGTGATGTTGGGAGTTCGCCAGGGTTATGGATGGTCGGGTGAATGGACCGTGATCCAGGATGGGAAAAATATTTTGATTTTACGTTATTTGGTTGCCTTAAGAAAGAACAGAAATAAAGGGGAAGAGAAACGAAAACCTGGCTCTTAAGATTAGATATAAATAAAATCGCTAAGGAGGAAATTCGAAAAACTGTGATATAGCAGAACGATTACGTACCACGACGTCAACACAGCGATGTGCTACTTCTTTTAAGGTGGGACTAACGTGTAAAGTTAGTCAAATCACTGAGAAGAAGAATTAATTTCTTCATTTTTATTATAATTGCTTAATAACACAAAATTATGAATTATAATGATGAAATATTATTTATCTCTATATGTTAATAGTATAGTATGAACAGTATTCAGGAACTAGCTTGACTCGTTAAAGATGCACAAGAACATGTAAAAACATGGCGGACGAGCGACACGGTTTCGTGGTTTTTGCAAAAAGTGAATGTCTTTTTGTAATATCCGGAGACGCATAGAAGTGATGTAAAAATAATACGGAAAATGTACTACAAATCAAGGTAAACTTCGATCACTTTCGTGATTTAAAAGTTGGTCTTGTTTTAAATAAATGTTTCTTCCATGAGAAACAATGCATTAAACCATGAATTATAATTGCAATTATTTTCTTTAAATGGCCGGTAACGTATGTTTTTCAAGTTGAAATCGTAACAAGAATATGTTACCCTGTTTATTTACGGCGATTTGAGGTATTTTAGTGATATAATTCTACCTCTGCTAGTACTATCTTAAGAAGAAGGAAACAATGAAACGAACATTTTAGAAAAATCCTATACTGATTTCGTTGAGAATGAGAAATATGCAGAGATTAACAAATTGAGAGCAGTACCGTACCTTGGTGGGGCAGAGTGGGCGATACGTCCCTGGTCTCCACTCGTGAGGGGTCTCCAAATGCATAAGTAAAAATCGTACAAACACGTAAATTTGTACACCAATATACTCCAAACGTTTTTAATACAGTAAAGAGTAATTGAAGTTATTATAAATTTTAGAACAATTGTGAAATTATGATTTGAAAATGAATCACAATTTCTTTAATATACTGGGGCGACTTTTATGCAGTTGTTGCCAAGAAAACGTTTGTGTGTGATTTGAAGATGGGGGCATCCGAAATAATTTTCGTCTCGGGCCTCATTACAGGTAGGTAAATTCCTAAATGAAGATTAAAACTAACTTAAGAAGAGAATTAATAATTAAGAAAGAAAAGAATCATACAAAGAAAATAACAATGATATCNAAATTAGTTTTTTTCCCTCCACGTGGTCATACGCAGTTTGTACTGTTTTTTGACAATAAATTTATTATTATTATAACTATCAGAATATAATGGGTTCGGAGGAAGGTATTTAGAAAGCATATGCTTTGCAAACTTATTTCAGTTCAAATGAATTTGCCGGTAAGATCTGAAATTCATGGAGGGTTACTTATAGTGACAAAACTTGAAAAAATGAGATGAAACAACGTTGTGTTTTACTTACATAATGAATAGATTATGTCCTAATTAATACTAAATATGCATTTAGCATTTTCCCTACCTGTACAAGTTTTAAGGGCTCTAATGACCTCGATGTTAACGAGCCCTAAAGCCCCACAAAAAAAAAAAAACTAAATAAATTGTACAAAATCATTTCTAACTCGCACATACAAAATCCGCGCATTACAAAACATTAGATAAAGCATACTTGTGCCATGTATGGGATAATACTATCGCCACTCTTTCACACTATGCGCGTTTATCTGTACCGAAATATTCATAGCTCACTCAAACACAGACGATCAACTTCGAAAACATTCCTATAGGGCTGACAAATCTGTTTGAAGGGAACTTTTGATGTCTCATTTGAAATGACAAGGTGTATACAAATTTTCAACTCGATGCTAATTTTCCCAAGGTTGAACGGCTATTTTGATAGGACTACGGCTGTTTCCATACGGATATGCGCAAGAGACGAGATTGTGCAACAAAAATGAAGGAAGAAAGGAACTACATCCTGGATTTTTATCCTATCGTGTAGTTGAGTATACGATTCGTCATGCAGTGCTATCTTTCCAAGAAGTTAGCTTCAAAATAGTTGTTTATTGAAACATGTGACTGATACACCGGATAAGATAACCTGTAACGAATCAATGAGTGGAGAACGATGTTTCGAAATAATATAGTGGTATGTCTAAAAGACGGGTACCCAAGGTGTTTTCCAGCTTCCTTTATTTCTCAAGTATATGACGGATCAGTACCACACCATATCAATTAATGAATTATTTTACATAAGGTTATGTGTAAAATGTATTACTATCGTCTAATTACAAATATGTTAAATGTTATTTAATAACTGAAAAAATTAACAAAATGTACAGTAAATGTATACATATTTTATATTGTAACAAAATAATTTATGGGTGCTAAGATAATCTGGCCCCACGTTGGGAAAGCCAAATATAACACAATAAAAGGTAAGTTAATTAATTAAAAGACTTACCTAGCTCACTCGGCAACTAGACTGAAAATCCTGCATTTAATCTTGAACTAGGTAATACACCTGTAAGAATTCTGGGTTCGGCTTCAATAACACAAACATATTGTACGCAGAAGAATCCCCAGAATTTTTTCGCTTCTCTAAATGTCCAATTTCGTCATTCTAATTGGACGGCGTTCGTGACGCGTCTGCTATAAAGTGGCGCAGAAATGTGGCAATACATCAATTTTTAAAACATGTGGAGTGCGTGGTTTGACAAGAGGAGAGACCACGCTACTGAAGGAAAACTTTGTACAGAGTTAATTTGTTTAATTCTTTAAATGCGAATATTGTCTAAAACTGTTATAAAACTGATGGATTCATTTAAAACTAATATTAATGCTGTTTTTTATTATTTTCTCAAATCATTTCTACAACTTCATATTCAATATAAACCCAAATATATTCTAATATTATATCTCTTTCATTTCGGCGAACTTCCTCTTACTCTAGAGTCTTTGAGTGTCCTCTTCATTCCTGCTTATTGCTACGCGCAACCAAGAAGAAAATATTCGATTTCAATGAATCCTAATAGTTTTTATGGAAAAAGTTGATTCAGACATGAAATTTGTCCTCTCATAAGGAGAGCATGTGTTTCCGTTGGAGTATTCCTAGCGAGGACTTACAAATAAAGAATGAGGTGTCATGTCATCTCCGAATACGAATTCAGGAGGTCCCATTACCATGGTGTCTAAAAGTACAATTATTTAAAATGGATTCTTATGGGTCAATCCATGACGGCTGCAATGACCTGCGCATAGGACCTTGTCGAAAATAAAATGGCTTCACAAAACAATGACATATTTATTATTATTTTTTATTATTATAGTATTTGTAAATGGGAAATGTTGCGTGCAATTGAAGTTTATCTACATGAAGCGATAGGAGGTACGAGTTGGGTAGTAGGCTATTGTTAGTAGGTGGGCAGCTTAGCTGGGTTTACCAACAACTTGGCCCATATGGAGGGGTTAGTAGGAGTTGTTAGTAATAGTTAGTTATTGATACTAGGAGGTGGTTATTGATAGAGGAAGGAGAGTTCGCTTTTCAGCAGTTACAGTTATATGACAAACTGGGACATTAATGTGAAAAGCTACAATTTTTTTCTGGCCCCACCAGGAATTGAACCCGGGATGACTTGGTGATGACATAAGCCACGGAGGGGTCTTCGGGTATTTAGAGTTTCGACAGTTCGGTATTAAGAGAATATCTTTATATAATAGGTATATAATAGAAATCTTTTTCCTAATTCGAGAGAGAGGAAAAAAATACATCGTCATCGTTCTTCAATAACATCAATTACTTTGCATGTTCGCTACGAGAAGGCAGTTTCCTTCGGAGACTTGATCTTTGCCGCAGCCGAGAGGGCGTCATGTGTGAGGTCCGCGATCACGTCCCCGCCACTCCTCTCCTCCTCCCTTAATCCCCTTCTCTCTTCCCTGGCGGATTCCCTTTTTGCATTATTCAGCGAAAGCGCGACCGCTGCCCGAGCCATAACGTCGACGTGTGGTGAAAGGAGATCAAGCAAGAAAAAAAAACTGTGGATGAGGGTAAAAAGGAAGGGGTGATTTTCTAGCATGGAGGGTTGATGGTGGTGCAATAGACGGAGGTCGGGTAGTGAGGTAGAGATAGAGAGAATGAAGTAGTGAGAAGAGAGAGTGCTCGTTGGGTCGGTGAATAGTGCAAGGAGGATTCTGGGGCACGCATTGCGGTTTGGAGATAGAACACGACCGCAACGTTATTTCAGGGCGAACCAAAGAGTGTGTACTTGGCAAGACGACTGATGGAGTCTTCGTTCTATCATTTCCTCGGAGCGTAAGTGCTTAACTTGTCAAATCGGGTCGCTATATTCTCCATATCGTGTCATAAACGTGTACAAGGTGTTACGTTATTTCTCCCTCGTCTCAAATATATTTCGCAGAACAAAAAATAGAATATGCACACGAACGCAAAATATCTTTTCAATATCGCAGTAATAAAAAAATGAAGGGCTCCATTACATATTATTTGGAACTAGCTAACAACCCGCCTCTTCGCTCGGGAGAATTCTGTGTAAATTTGTCATTGATGTCCAGTGACATTAACACATGTTTTTAGACAGATGTCTCATACTTCTGTACCTTCCTCGTATGTGCCTTGCAGACACGATCTCTGGGTTTAGCATATAACTATATTTACCTACGACTCTTTGTTTATAAATATACGAGTAATACTCCATGTTATGTCAATACAGATAATATTGCAATTTGGTATATCTTTACCAACGAACTCATTAGTTTTAAATCGCATCATGCAAAATCTATCAGTAGGATTGAAACGAATCTGCGACTATTGTACTCCTTGGGGTTGGGAATTTAATCTAGTCTAAGTTTGATTTTGATACTAAATTTGTTTTGAAGTAAGAAACAAAAATAGTACGATGGGTAATTACTGTTTAATGTTTACATACAATTGATAGATATAGATATACAGATACATTCCATACATCATCCCTAGATATCGCACCTACGGAGAACAATGACACAAGAGGAAATTCACAAATTGTCGAGAACACGCATTTCAAGTTTCCGTGGCTGATACATTTCAATTTTTTTTTTACTGATGCAGCGAAAAACTGTATAATGAAATGACATACTTAACTCTTTAGGTTCGCACACAAATAGTACACAAAAATTATCGCGCACAACTGACATAGTAACATCAGGAATGGGGATCGTGAGTGACAACGCTACAAAGAAATAAGCGTGAACAGTCAAAAAGCGGAAGAGATAAATTCTTGTCCTTTTCCCTCCATGTAGGTTTCATATTCAGATACATTACCATATTAGCAACTCATTCTCAGAAAAAACAGCACATGCGCCATTGTTTCACAAATTATTTATTGCGAATCAATTTCAAAATGGCTTAAGTATATTCATGATTTCTTCACTCCTGTACTTTCACTTATTCCACAATACTTAAAATAGAACACAAATATTTAAGAATGCAATATTTGCACAAAAATTCATGCGAGCAAATCCATGGGTATTCAGCTATGAATTTATATACAAATATATTAGAGTTACATACAAGGTTTTGGGGCGTAAAAATATTTGAATACTCGAAATTTCAAAACCAATTAAAAAATTCACTCTATCAGAAAATTATTTTATGGATAAGAAATATAAACCGCAATTAATGCAGGGATATTAAATAGACTACTTAAAACAGAATTAGAAGAAACAACAAATCTGAGTCGTCAACGGTCGGATGAAAATAGCGACGGACCGGGATTCGAGCCAGGGAACAGTTTTAAGGAGTCGATGCGGGTGGTGCACTAGACAGCACACCTGCGGCAAGAGCAGGAAGTCACGTGTTCGAGTCCCGGTCCATCGCAATTTTCATCTGGTCATTGACGATGCAAACTCTCCTCCAAGGGTAGGTACTCAGAAGTTGTAAGTTAAAAACAAATTTGAGTTGTTTATTATAATACTTCCTGATGTGTGTCTTGAATTTATCTACTTGGCTAGGAAACATACTCTAGATGTGACTCATGAAAGACGCTATTTCGTCTTCCTTAAAGAGGACGTGATGTGGGCCGAAGTCACGCAGATGCCCTAGTATACATCACCGAAGCACGTGATAAAGTGAGTGATATTATTTCGTCCCTTAAAAGGCCTGAGAGTGTTCTTTTATTCGCTGGAGTTTTTGTTGGATGAAAGCCGACGGCCATGAATGGGGCAACTTCAAAAACACTAGTTCTACGAGGGTCCCAAGAGGCGTGGACGACCATGAACAATGTTCGAACGACGGCAGAGTTCGGGGTTGGCAAAAATTGCTATTCCCTCCATGGAACCAAAGTTGGATGGATAGAACTAATGTGCGTCGTATTTGTAGGCTTTCCCAGTAGGGGCTATGTTGGGGTGAAGGGTTTTGTCTAAGCTCCACGAGACCTACCGCATTTTCTTGCACATAAATCTAAAAGAAAAACAGACAAAAACAACAGAAAACCTTCTCCCTTCTTGAGCGCGTATTTCGAAGTAAAATAAGGGGAGGGAGAATGATTCTATAACATTTTAAAAATTTCAGAATCATTTACAACATTGGTAGTGTATTTATTCAAGAACAAATTTCTTCTAGCCAAGTCGTATCAGCAAGTCAAGAATTTATAAGCGGTACTAAATCACCGTATCTAGATATATTCAGTTTAGCATCGAGAGTCACCTCAAGAATGTAAAACTGCATCGAGGTAATTAGGAAAGAACCACTACGAAAGAATATCAAAGCGAAGGATAGGTCAGAGACGAGAGAAGAACAGATACGAAGGAAAGACGAGTAAAGAAAGAAAAAAAGGAAGGGAAAATAGAAAGAAACAAAGTAAACGAGAAGCTTTTATATATCTACGATCTGGGAGAGAGACTCTTCGATGGAAACGCAGATTACTTTTCATAGTTTATGTCATAATTCATTTTTCTGAATCTCTTCAAATAAGATAAATATTGTTTTATTCAGAATAACATAAACAAATGTAATTAACTCTGAAAAAACATAAAATCGTTAGTTTCAATATTTCTCGTTGTAACGTAGTCGCTACACCACCTACCACGCCCTCAGTATCTTTTTTCTTCACTGCCACCAGTCCAGTTTCCCAGACAATCAAACAAACACGTAATAACAATAACTAATAATTTAATACAAATTAAATTAAAATCTGAATATTTACAAAATTGGAAACTCTCAAATTTATAAATACAAGTAGAGGTTGTTATTACAGGGCTAATGCTATCTGAAAGCATTATTTACATACATGTTAAGTCAGTTGCTGAATATTATGTCGGAAAACCCTCCTAGGTTATCTGAAAATTCAAAATTGTTAGTTACGTTTCTCGAATAAAGTACTGCTAAAAGTTACATCACCCGCAACTAGTAGCAAGTGGATTACCGCAGCAATGCCATACACGGGTCTGACGACAAAACCTAGCCAGGTCACACCTCCCGTAACCTGCGGACTTAACCCCCTCGTATAAGCCACCGAAAATTCTCAGTCTGTTCAATATATACTCAAGACGAACGTCACGTGGGCGACTAGACGTCGTCTCTCCAACAACGTGCGCCTCCCCCTTTTCGTCCAGGGGTTGGTAAAGCATCAAATTACAAACACAAACATTGGCAAGTCGAGCTAAGATCACAGAATTTTCACGTCACTGAAAAAATGTTTCAATTGCTGGGAAGGTCCCTTGATTGCATGCAGAGATAACAAAAATAAAAATGTTAACGTAGTTTTAAAAAAAATAACTATTATAATTCAGGGAACACTGTTCGGTTACGTCTGCACAAATATGGATTTCAGTGGAAAACGATCTAAAATAATTTTAGATGTTTAAACATTAAAATGATTTTAGATATTTAAACATTAAAATGATTTTAGATATTTACAATGTTCTTTCGGTTCATTAGTGTTCCAATTAGTCATAGTTTAACAAGCGTTCCGAAGGATCTTTACTGTTAACAAAGACAATAGAACGGCATAAACAACATCATTGAAATACTAGGATTTCAAAAGAACTATCTCCTTATGCAAATATACTACATGAGAGTTACATGTGACAATTCCGGGAACATTTAGGTACATACGACAGTTCCTATTAATAAGGAACAAATGGTCACTCTGCTAATAGGACCGGATTGGGCGTAGTAATTTTTTATCATTTGTCCGCATAAGGTAATAAACCTAAAGAAAAAGAAAATATTTTGATCGTTTCATCGCTTATTATAAGAAAATATTTTACAGCTAGAATGATTCAAGTTCTGGCCTTGTTCGCTCCAGATAAAAA
>NNCF01126718.1:173803-230279 GCA_002313205.1 Laupala kohalensis | reverse complement strand
GTATATAAAGAAATTAATAAACAACTTATAAAACAAAATTTCAGCAAAATATAACTTATGCTTAGGTACTGGATATTCATACGACTCTTAACTAAGGACTTTATCACAAATTCAGTTCAAGATGAGGTGGAGTTTTGAACAAACCCCGTTGGATTCCAATTTTAAGCATCATAAACATAAGCAATTTTAAGCATACAGTAAAACGCTCAAACTTCAACTACACATTACAAGTATAGTCGAAATTAGCCAAAGAACTTTATTAAAGTCTCTTTACAAGAACGCAGTTATAAGAATAACGCTCGTGGCGTCTCGCAATTTAAATGGTATATTTTAACAATACGATTTTTCAACTCTAGAAATATGACATGAAAGAACTCTCACTCGTGGTTTTCAAATCTAACCAAGAGAGACATTTTAGCATTTCGTCCTTCAAACACGATAAAAAAAATAGATGTTTCTGCGACCTCTATTTTACTTGATACTGGGATCTTTTATTTGGAAGTAAAAAAAAGAACATACGTTTCAGAGCGGATTTAGCGCACTGCTCGCCGCAGAGAACGCAGTTAATCCCGTTTCCAGATTCCTTACCATTTGTTTTAAGCCCATGGTCTGCAGCAGACGCGATCGCAAACACGGTCGTGGAGCTATAGTAGGGACAACTGCCACATATTAAATAAAGGAATATAGGTAAGCCAACCATAGCGGGGGCTAGGACGATTGCACCAGTTTTTCCTAGCCGCAATTACGGAAAATTAAAAAATCATTTATGAAAATATGTCAAGAGAGCATCTTTTACATATTACAGCCAATGTTAAAGCAATCAAAGTAGATTTTCAATATGATTCTGTTTAATCTAAATGGTGGTTAAGGGCTTGAACATTTTCTCTCTTAAATTCTTGTGATAAGCGAGGCAGATAAAATTAGATCAAAATTAACTTTCTTTAGTTAGGGAATTGCATAAGTAAGATCTTAATTTAGGTAGATTTGAAAAAAATTACGAACTTCAATCGAAAACGATAACATCATTCCTAAACACAACGGTTCAAACATTTACAGGATAGATATTAATTTCTATCAGCCTCCCAAAAATAACTTCATATTTTTCGATACATTGTATTCCTATCATCCACAATTCAATTTCGAAAATTGCTGCAGAATTTCCATGATCGTAAGTTTCCTCCGCTAATGACCCCTCCATCTCCTTCAAACCTAATAAATAAATAAACACCAGAATTCAGCTTATGAAATATAAGAGGTTTAATATCAAAGGAACAAGAAAAGCGATTGTAGAAAGGAGTCTGGGCGAGACGACGAAGTCGGGAGGATGAGGTGGATCTCTGTGATGACACGCCCCATCTCCCGTTCTCCCTCCAGCCCTCGTTGGTCCATCATAATTAAATAACGAGCCCTCGGAGATATTAAACCGCAATTAGCCGAGCCGAACGCTCGCTAAAGGGATAAAGAGAGACTGCTTTCGAGAATCTCACCCTCGCTCTTTCGACGTCGAAAAGTCCGCCCCACCGGCTGCGGTCCGGGCTTCTATTATTTCTAAATCAACCTTCGTAATACTTCCTTCATTGCATTCATTACAATGGTGAAACACGAAAATTCACGATGATATCTACTTAGTGAACGTGTTCTAAAATAATTTGATATTTCTGTGGAACTTGTTCTCAAACTTAGTATTAGTACTAAAAGAGATGACAGGGGCAGTACGTGAGAGTTACTATTCGAAAAAAATATCTGATAAAAAACACAGAAAAATATATTTGTTAGACAAATAAGAGCAATATAATGCCACTATATTCTCACAATTTTAAAATAAGATTAACTTTTTGAGAATAAGTTCTTATTGAAATTCATTTGCATATTTTAATCAAATATTTTTATAGTACCCATTCCACACCTTTGTTCATACACTTTTCATTTCGATTCATGATCATGTAAATTTTATACATTTGAAACTCTTGAGTTGCTTCCTTCAATGAAATTTTTAAAGAAAAATACATGCAAAATTGAAACATACATCTGATTTTTTTAAATGATAGTAAAGACGCTTTAAAATAAATATTCAATGGTTCTAACATTGAGAATGGCATTCACTTGATAATGGTATCTCCCTTGGAGAAATATTCCCTTAAAAACGATCATCATCGTTATCTATCTAAAATTGTGTTTGCTTGCTCGCCCACAAATCTACATAACTCGATGGTTCAATCATGGTGACGCGTATGGCCGATTATGAGAGGCAACGCAAAATTCGTGGAGGTAATTTGCATGCACGTCATCCAGTGCTGCACGTGAACATCCATTTTTCACTAACAAAACCACCAACGGAATTCGTTTTCACTGATCCACCCTCAGCGGAATTGAAAGAGACAAATTGGCTGGACACCCTGGATGCTTTCACACAATGAATTATGAAAAGAGCAGAAATTACGAGATCAAACAAGGAGAAAAGTTTTGCATTTAATTTAATATTGTCCATCTTGTCTAATTTATAATTTTCACGATGATTTATTATTCTGTTTCTTTCAGTGGCGGATCTGTGTGTGTGTGTGTGGGGGGGGGGCTAATGGGACTATTGCCCCCCCCCCACCGGACCTGCACTCTCGAAATAGAATTGAAGTTGATAAATGGCATACTTTGTAAAAGTGTTAACAGATTAATAATTGTTATTAGTTATAATTGTTATTGATAATATAATTGTTATTAATACCAGATTAATAAAATTAGTAATACCATGTTAATAACGTTAATAAATAATAGTTATTAATAATACCAGATTGTTAATTATTTATGTGATGCATTTTATTTAAAGGTAATATTTACAAAATTGGTGTTGTAAAACCATCATTTTTAAACAAAAATGCTCCCCGGTTAGCCCCCCCCCCCCCTTGATTACGGTCTAGATCCACCACTGGTTTCTTTACTTGTCGCATAAATTTTATGCGATACGTATTTTCATTCGTGTTGTGTCAGTGTCATATTGTGAGATTTCAATGCCATAAATTTTTAGGTTACAATGTGGAAATGCAATGGAATTATTTTACGTGGCACTTGAAGAAAGTCCAAATGCTGCGAATTAAAGATAAATGGCCTCAATCAGTTTTTACTGAGAAAATACTTTAAAATCAGGAATATAAATGTCTTAACTTCAATACTATTAATTTGCTAGATCATTCAGCATTAAATTGCTGGGTCATCTAAGAGTAAGCTGGTAAAACCTTTCACAACCTATTTTACATGCTAGGATTGATATGTGTCCTTGGTTTTACTGTTAATGAGTTATATTACAAATGATTAACTAAAAAATAAGTTCAAATAAATTCTGACAACAATAAATATTCAGGTAAACCAATAAATGAAATATTTTTCATATTAGTAAGAACTACTCAATTGATATAACAACTTTTCAGATTCATTAACATTTGTGGAAAAAGAGCATATTAAATGAATAAGATGGTATCAAAAGAATATTTATTTCATTAATTTTATTTCCTTCCATCACACCCATCCGTCGTCGTGTTCTCCGAATGGAGGTTCATTAAATGGTAGCAATTCTTATCATAAGCGATAAAACGTCAAACTTCCTCACGAACATACCACTCAAGTTTATTAAGTTTTTTCCGACGTTTCGGCTCCTCAAACGCGTAGCCCTTCTCAAGACTACACATTAATAAAAGTCTGGTAAGTGATGGGTTTAATAGTTTAGACATTCGTAGAATATTGGTACTCCATTATATTGAAGGACTATCAGAAAACCTAAAACAAAACATGAAAAAAAAANACATTAATAAAAGTCTGGTAAGTGATGGGTTTAATAGTTTAGACATTCGTAGAATATTGGTACTCCATTATATTGAAGGACTATCAGATAACCTAAAACAAAACATGAAAAAAAAATGATATTGATGTTGTCTTTTCATCAACTAATAAAGTAAACCACATTATAAAAACTGGAAAGGATAAACTGGAAAAAATGAATAATACTCATGTAGTCTACAGAATAAATTGTAAGGATTGTGATAGCACACATGTTGGACAGACAAAGTGATACTTAGCAACCAGGATTAAGGAACACCGAAACAATGTGAAACAACGCCCTAATAGGTTCAATGCCATCACCAACCATATGTTGGACAATACCCATGAAATAGGTTGGGAGGATAGCAAAATATTAGACAGGGATAGCAACCTCAATAAACGTTTAATACCTGAAATGAACATTCATAAAAAACAAAACAATCCTATGAATGAACAAATAGATACTGCTAATTTAAGTAAGTGTTATGATAATAATAATAAATAAATAAATTAATAATAAATTTATTGTCAAAAAACAGTACAAACTGCGTATGACCAGGTGGAGGAAAAAAAACTAATTTACTCTCCGGAAGCAAGCAAGGGACCATCCCATCAATTCCGATCAAGGGCCCTAAGGGTAATAAAAATCATTTAATAGTTGAGACTGCCCGAAACCAGTGGTCAATCCTGGTACTACACTGTTTCGGCGATGTTCATCCTGAGAGCTAAACTCCTCTACTGTCTTACTGTGTTTTGAACTGCATTGAATTAGGACACACACATCGAGGTTGTGTGTGTTCCGACAAATCTCTTAATCTGATGTTGGTTTTAATTGTGAGTACATGTGCCCTCTTTTTATTATCTTGCTAAATATTTATGTTACTTATTTTATATTTTGTACATTTTTATATTATAGTCTTGAGAAGGGCAACCCATTGAGGAGCCGAAAAGACATTAAAAAAAACTTGACTGGTATGTTCGGAAGGAAGTTTGATTTGGATATTATATCAACCAGTGATACTTGTTCTTAGTATAAATTTTAATTACATAGGTTTGAAATTTAAAATTTGCATTTAATATTACATTCAGTTTATAACTTAAGTGTTTTGAGAAAAAAAAAAGTACGTTTTTGTTCAAATTTACATCTTTGTTTTATTTTTGACCTCTTACAAGGTGAGACCCCGTACGCACCCCTACCCACGTTACGCCACTGAAGACCAGTCTGGATTCAAACCCGGGATTGTGTGGTACGGCCAAGGATGGAGCACACGTCTATGTGCCAGTATACAGAGTTATAATACATCTGGAGTAACGAAGTTCTAAAAATATTCCACTTCTTTTTAAATAGCTAGCCAAAATTGGAGGCATCTACCCTTTCATGTCTTATCAGAAGTAATATGAGTGTAATCGACTTGTGATGGGAAAAACATACGACCTTGTATCTTAATAGAATAGATTATCACCTATTAGTGACCCACTAGTGGAGCGAGTCTATATTAAATTAGTTCTTGCTCTCGGTGTCAATCCTAATGTGAGTTTTTACTTCTATCGAAGATCTTGTTTTAACATCTCGGGAAAACACTTTTATAAGTAGTGGATAATTTTATTTTTCTTGCCAACACCTGCAAAATAAAAGGAGGTAGCACATCTTTAAATTGCAGGAAAATACACTAAACGACAAAAGTAGTAAATTTGTGATTTTCTCAATACGTAATTACAGAATCAGCAGTTTTATATATTTCAAAAAATAATGCATTTAAGGTCGTTTATATAATATACCGAATCACTCGTTATAACTATACAAGTGATATTCATTGCTATAATTTCACCATTCTTTCGATCACTAACAAAGGACGAGAAATCAAGACCATCTCTTACCGGAATGGTGAAAGAATGTTCAGAAGGAGAAAAATAGAAGGAAAATTGCCCAAAAACCGTAGATGGCAGATATAAAATGAATCGGTGAAAGAAGCTAATGCATATTTTTTCATTTGAATCAATGTTGAATGTAATTTCAAAAGGAATTGGTCAGTACCAAACACCCAAGAACAAATCTGCTATCTATAACAACCTCAATGTTCAATTTTGCATAGTATTCTGCTAAGCACGTCTTATTTTGGATTATTTGAAGGAAGTTTCAAATTAAAAATACCACGAACTTTGCATATTTATTTTATTTTTGTCTTATGGCGAGGTTCAAGCCATGATGCCTGCTCTTCCACCTAACCGTCAGACTAGAGTAAGGGAACTGGGAAGGAGAGATGTTGGCTTGCAGGGAACTTAAGGTACCGAACTGTCATTTGTCTGGAGTAGGTGAGGGAAACCCCAGCTGAAAACCTCACCTAATTCGGCCGAGTAGGGATTGAACTCACGCTCTACCGCTCAGCGGGATCGTGGGAGCGAAGACGCTACCACTAGACCACCGCTGTCGGTGCATATCGCTGAAGCTTTTTCCCCGAAGCAATGTGTATGTTTATTACGTATATCAATAGAAATCATTACTCATCACAAATGTCATACTTCTAATGAATAGTACTTGATTTTCATTCTTTCCTATTCAATTCAGCAAAGTATTCATCTTTTTACTCATTTTATCAAGTTTCAGGTCAGTACAGTCAATAAAAACACTTGTATTCTCAAATGAAATGAATTTTACCCTGAAGAACTATATAAGAGATGAGGATGTAAATAATACTCTCTCATCCACACCAATTTATCAAAACGCACACTTTGTCCGCGGAATCTGGTAATACCTAAGAGACCTACAACAGAAGAGACCATTATGTAAATTTGGAAAATTAATGGAGAAACATTTTACGTTTAGTACCATTATTAATACGCAGGTAAACACCGAACTGCAAATAAAAGTAAAATGTGGGCTATTTAAATATGCAAACAAAGCATAATTCACAAAAACGGAGTTAAGCATGATACACCACAAGGGGACGAAAAATTGCCCTAGAAATAAACATTGTGATTACTAAGAACATTTTTGACAATCAATATTCAAAATAGTACAGTACAGTACTAATCAAGGAATTAGCATGTATTCACATAAATAAATGGGTTTTTGTGGGGTTTTAGGGCTCGTCAACGGCAAGGTTAATAGAGCCCTAAAAAAGGGAGGGGGACGGAAACAACAGTACAGAAAGCGGGATGGTGTGAGTTAAAGCCATCCGAAATCAGAGTATGTACCTTGATACTCATCATAAACAAAACTATCGTAATCTTACCTCTCTTGAATTTTACAATATACGAAGGATATTTAAAATAAGTCGTCTTTCTTTCATTTAATTGAAAGATATATAATAACGTTTTGGCTCATTAAACTCATTTACATATGAAATTTATGTTGGAAATCAGTCTCTATATATTAATCAAAATAATTTTCTTAATTAAAAACCACAACGTAAAGAAACATACTACAGACAAGGAAGGCGTCACAGGAAGAAATGAAGGCAGTCACGAATTGAGTCCCATTTCAAACCTCCATGCCTACGGAAGTCCAGTATCTTATTGACACATTCTTGAGTTAACGAAAGAAAAAGAACTGATAATTGGTCAGATATTACTTATTAGGAATTTTATTTATGTTAGTAGATTTATTTATTTTGATCAGCAACGTTGATGATGAGAGATCGATATAAGTTTGTTTATCAATTTATATTGGATTTAATTTAATTGTACAACATACGAACAAACATTAAACAACGAAATAAATCCAACATAAAATAAGAATAGATAAATAACTTTTCTCATATCTTAAACATAGGTGAAGAAATAAGTAAATAAATAAAATAAATAAATATACTATATTTATAAACTGAAATTATTTCCAAAATAAAAAAATATTACAATATTTGTGACTCAACAATTTAAAAATGAAATGTAATTTTATGTTTTTTATTGTTTATAGAAATTTAAAGAAAAACTATAAAATTTACAGTTTTAATATTTAACAACTTTGATTAATGCATAAGTTATAAACAAATAAACTCAGAAATGAATATTCATCATAACTTCAAAAAAGAAAAAAAACATTGAAAGGGTTAAACCGATTTCTAATTATGTAATTCCGATATGGTCGCACTAATAAATCTTTATTTTCCAGGTTTCCGTTAGATGCAGTGGTTTAAAAAGAAAAAAAAATAACCTACAGCAAATAAAAAATTGAGAATGATGCACAAATTAAGATTATTTTGCAGAGTACACGGAATGATATCATAGAGTTATGCGAAATTACAAATAACGTACATCATTTCATCGGATTAAGTCTAACAATTGGCAAATAAAATGCAAGATACGTATTATAGTAATCAATAAGATAAGATTCAAACGTTGGGAAATTGAGATGTTTGGAACTGTGGTGATTCATGATAGTGAAAGGAATACGCTTGACGTATTTAAAATTATGGGGAAATCAACAGCGAACTGATTCTCGAAAAGCTTACAAGAGAAGAAATAACATTAAGCCTTAGTTGCAATGGGATTGTTCTTAACGGGAAATCACTCAAAAGTTTAGGAATCGTTATTAAGTCACACATTATTAACAAGAATGTTTTCAGTACGGGGGAAAATGGGCGTGGTTTCTATAAAATATACTAGCAGAGTACACGCAGCTTCGCTCGCGTGAATTCTGTAATATCTCCAGCTTGATTCTTTCTCTTAGGGGTGACACCATTCATCTCAGCTACTCTGAACTCGTCACTGATATTATTTTCGATAACTTGTATATGTCATATCTTTCCCTGAGGTGCTGGGATTCATAGGGCTGATCGTGGATTTAATCGGAAAGGTCATTAATAATCTCAGCGACCCGTAAACCTTTGATCTCCACACTTATATTGGTAACTTCCGATTATTTTTACGTGTCAACCCATTCCCATCCCTTACCCAGGAGGTACTAGAAGTGTCTTAAACCCCACAAAAAATCTACCAACAGGACGAGGTGCCACCACACTACCACCTAGACATACGCGCTTTCCTAGATCACAATCTGCAGGGACATTGGATTGGAGGAAGAGGGCCCACTGAGTTCCCCCCCCCCCACGGCCGCCAGATCTAACCCCTATGGACTTTTACTTGTGCGGAACTGTGAAAGATCAAGTCTACCGACAGAATCCGCGCACGCTAAGGATTTTCGCTCGGAGATTACAGAGGCATGTGAAGCGATCTCCTTTGACACATTGACCGACGTAGCTGCGGCGACCGTTCGTCGTTGCGTTGTGTGTCTGATCGCCAACGGCGAACATTTTGAACATCTGAAGTAAGCATGTGCTTAACTGAAAACAGTACTACACTTGTGAATAGAAATAACTGAGATGGGACCAGACATGATTGCAGCAGAGAAGCAATATGGAATATTTAAGAAATACATAGACGATATAAAGGAAATAAAAGGAGGTATAATTATAATAAAGGCTAGAAGTATAATTACGCCCACCTATCTGTGCTTGATGACGAGAACCGTTCAGAAAGTCAAACAGAATAAGGAGAGAAACAGGAAAAGTCGCGGAAAAGATGGGGATGCGACAGGAAAAAAAGTTCTACAATTTTGATCAGTATTTCAATGTAAAATAGTTTTTGTTCTTTAAAGTGTGTACATATTTTTTCGGCGGACACTATTACTCCTGTAATATATTAAATTTCTAGACTAGCAAGGTTATATCAATTATGTAAAACTATATTACTGTATCTCTCTTAAATATGCATAGACTACAGAAAATAATGAAATATATCACAACAATACTGTGTAAAAACAAGAAAAATCAAACAAAAACTTGACTAAGACGTCTATATTTAATGATGATGAAAATAACATTTCGACAATCTCTCTGTAGACACCTTTCTCATTTTCTTTATGTTCTGCGTTTGAAAACAAAAATTATGTTTAACACTAAAGACAAGCAACTCGATAACTGCTTGGTTTTTGGCCGTTGGGAAGCATATGTCATGAGTAGAATCACTAACCTTCCAAAAAAAAAAAAAAAATGGCCCCTTCGGTGAAATTATGTTTATGCCACCCTTCATGTTTGGGATTCTAGTTATGTCGATATTGTAAAATTTTGAAACTAATTTTAGTTCTCAAACTTTAATTTTTAAATCCCAATTAAAAAGAAACTATTATTTATAAGCACAGAACACATCAATAATAGATCTATAAAAATTGACAAAATAATTAATAAAAAAATAATATGCCAGTCGGTAATTAAATAATTACAGCCATTTCTAGGTAAAATGATAAGAAATAAATACAAAATGTACCAAGAGGCAAACACACTAGTGTGAGAATGGATAAAGAATATCAAGATAACTGAAATTCCGAAAATAATGACAAGTCACACAATGTATGTCATCGATTAATTAACATTCAGTTTTCTTGAAAAATTCTAAGACGTCATTTTTAAATGTAGTTACGTGACTCGTTCTTCAGGGACAGCGGATAGACTCTAGAGTGGAAACAAGCTTCCAATATTTTAAATGAATACAAGGAAGGAAAGGTCATATCAAGTAGGTGACTATACCCACAAGGAATCACACTTGTGAGGAGATGCACGCGACAACTCATCTACGCTCAGAAATGACGGGGTTGTCTGCGGATACACTTTACTCGTATTCTAACACCCCCACTCCCATCTTAATCAGAATGCCGCAAAGCGACGCTATGTTTTTGTGAATGTTTGTGTAGACGTGCGTGGGTCTGTTTCACCTGCCCTTTTCGGCGTGCTCAGGGGCATTCATAATAAAAATTCCCAAGCAGCGTCGTTTTTGCAGCACGGACCTGACGGGCATTGGCCCAGAATCCCTTAAAGTCTCCCAAAAATTTAGATATTCATATTTTTAATATTTTTTGCAACATTATCATATTCTATAAATTGATAAATATTTCCAATTCGCTAAAAATAAAATAAAAATCATAATTTAAACATTATAAGTTATTTATACAGATAAATAAAAAACGAATGATTATCAAATTTTACGCTAATTTTTCATAAAAATATTAAAAAAATAGATAAAAAGTAATCTTTGTAAAAAGTAAAAATTGATTAAAGGGTACATTTTAAAAGGTTAAAAATGACTGTGCCCCAAGAATTAGCGTGTGCCCCCTCCCGCACAAGATCACAGTATACTCCACTCCACAAGAAGCCCGTACAATGCCTGAGATAAGCCACCACGCACGCAGCCTACCTCGCCGTCCTCGATCTCCTGCGCCGCCGCCGCCGCCGCCGCTCGACTCGTTTCTCAAGAGACACGCGTGGAAGTCTCCGTCGCTGCGACTGTGTCTCAGCATGTTGCTCAGGATTCCGCTACCAACTCACTCGCCCAGTACACCACTGCTGTATCGTTTTGTTTCCTACGAAACCTTACGACAGCCGTCCGTCCAGATCTCTTCGGAAAAGCCCCACGGAGTTCGACCCCTCCCCTTTCGGTTCAAGGGACTCTGAACTTTCTTCACTCGGTAGTGCAGCGATTATTATGTAGTTGATTTAATAACAAGTTGAATCAAATAAAGAAATACGAGATTGTGAATGAATTTAAGTTACGTCATACTCAAAAGCAAACCGAACGAAAGTGGAAAATATAATTTCACACGAAAGATATAAAAAAACACACTCTTACCAACATTTCAATCGAAATCGTGTTTAATAAAAACACTTTTAAACTCCACGTATTTTAATTAAGAAGTAATCATTTCGATGCAACACCTCTAACGAAAATCAAAATCCCGTCGCACTCGTCATAAGTCTCCAATGAGACAGAATCATCGTCACGGCTCGTCTGCACATCCACACGTGATGAAACCATCAAGCGACCGCGTCGTCGAGGAAATTGCGTCGCGATAACGTGCACCTCGGTTCGAAGGTTTGCTCGCACCGTAGTCGATCGTCGCATACGCACTGGCAGAGGGCCCGGCCCTTTTTCCGCCCGAAGGTCGGCCCGGCTTCCAGCGCGCCGCGCCGTCCTTTTCGCCCCGCCCTTGCACCTCTCCTCACCCACCTCCCACTGCGTTTCGCCCCCTTCGAGCTTAGCTAAGGTGCGGACGCGCATGCGAGCGACGCCGCCAAGACGACGCCGACGCGCAGAGGGTCGAAACGGAAATTGGAGAGAGAGAACACGCAACAGTAGAATCCCAATTATCCGGATCAACTGGCACCGGAACCAAAGCGTATAATAAAAATCCGGATAATTCGATTTCTTCCAAAATCGGTTACTTTTTTTAGGCAAAGTGACTATAGCGAGCATGTACAGCGGAACTCTTCATTATCCGGATCAATTCGGACCGGACCCGATGCGGATTATATAAAAATCCCAATAAACGTATTTCTTCCAAAAACCGTTATTTTTAAGGCGAAGTGACAAAGAAATACATTGATGAGGAAAAAACAAAAATAACAATAGTTTAAAAGAATTGTAAATAATTTATGCTGCGGGAGGGGTTAACGATAAATTCGAAGAGTTCGCCAGCTCTGTCGCTACACCCCAGTAGAATGGACCGATACTGTGCACAATAACAGAATATTCATTCTTCACAACTAATTTATTTTAAATATTTTTTTTATCAATCCGGGTAACTGGCGATACAGTTGATTCAGTTCGGATGATTTGATAAACATAAATTAATTGTTTGACAAGTGAAATAACTACAAAACCACAAAGGTTTGATAGAACTATAATGTTTGGACACTTCCTATCCTTTACTACATTAGTCCTACTCTACCCAAATAAATAATGAATATTGTTGTTGTTGTTTTTTTGTGAGGCTTTACGGCTCGTCGACATTGAGGTCATTAGAGCCCTAAAATTCTGTACAGGTAGGGAAAATGCAGTTACGCACTAAGAAGAGCCAACATGACTCTCCCCGCGTGTGGGACTCGCCGACAGACCATACTCACTAAAAACCCTCCTGAGTTACAATATATCAAACGTAAAAAAGGGAGAGACAAAAGATTCCTAAAACATTATAAAAACCGAAAACAAAGAAAAAAGTAAATTTTGAGAGTGAGAAAATGAAAATTCAAGGAAAAGGGGAAAAAAGGGAGATTTAAATCCAAACTCTCCCGATAACTTGTGGGAGGAGTCCAGTCTCGTGTATAGATTTGAGTAATGAAAAACGAAGAAAGATCAGATACGGTTCCAGAGGCCACATTCCTGAAGGAATCTAAGAAGACGTATCAAAATCGGTTCATTTTGCTCCAGCATAACGTTCAAACTGTTGGGTAGATTGTGTCGCCGTCGGCTGGTACTATATTTGAGACACTCCAGAAGAAAGTGTTCCACGGTAAGTGTTGTGTTGCAAGTTTCACAGATGGGGGAGGTTCACCGCGCAAGAGATGACCATGGGTAAGATAAATATTGTTATTGAGGTATTATTAATTTCACATTTTGAGTGATATTAACAGTTTTAATCGATTAGCAACCTTTCCGGAATATTAAATTGATAATAACTAAGTAACTTGTTAAATAACTGTACTAATCCCTCGGAAATAATTTTTGTCAAATATTCTGTAGATATTCTATTTTTGTTTATTACTCTAAATAGGGCACACGTCAGATTTTTGCCAAGGGATGCAGAAATGCTGAATTCACCACTTCCTTGGACCTTTGACCGAAATTGATGGTATAGATCTTCGATAGCTTCCGGAGAGTAATTTAGTTTATCCCGTCTTCTCAGTGTTCTCGCGAAGTTCGCAACTGCTTTTTTGAAAATAAATATTTATTATATCAGAATTATTTTAACAATATTATTCGCATTGTATTTCAGCACTTTCACTGTTTTTATTGCCATGATAGACTGAAACGAATCAGATTCCATCTCCTATATCCTGTTATTTTATAAGGTGAGATAAACACCTAAATTAAGGGTTTCATGAGAAAATCTCTTATTTTTGTTCATTTGGGCAACTTGTTTTATGAAACCTTCTCACAGAAATCCGTCATCCAGAAAATTCATATGCTATCCTCTGTGTGCTTCCTCTTTCCACAGCGGCAGCGTATTTTATGGTTCAGCCAACGGAGGTATGACAGCAACTTGATAAAACAGAGGAGTCTACTTCAAACCACGCCACTAGTAGAGTCTGGGGGCATGAAGGGTAGCCCAGCAGTTCAATTAACACGACTTTTCCGCCGTAAAAGAATCGCGGGACAATGCTCACAATAATAACATTTGAAAAATGATTCGTAGTTCAAAAATGCAGAAGCTAAAAGTACCATTTGTATCTCAACTGACCCAGCTGTTTAGAAGTATTTTTCCCTTTACAATTGACACGAAATATTTTTTCTGCACTACGAAATAAAACTTCATTGCTAGATGAAATGGTAAAAAAAATTGATATTGATTTTTCATGTACATTTGTTAATACATCAGTGCACAACGGGTTGCATATCTGAACAGTCATCAAAAGTTTGTATCCCCAAAATAATAAAGTGCCCTAATCAAACCTAATAACAATACATTGTTTGTTTGTTTTTTTTGTTTGTTTTGTTTTTTCGATTTAAAATATACTAAACCAGTATATATTTCGGTGAATGCTTAGCACTTATTATAACAACTAAAATGATTTGAAAACTTTAATCGTTTTGGTCAGTAATCTATATTAAATATGATTTTCTTATTTACAAATGTGTAAGATGTACCCGACGTAATCAATAATAAAACTGTAGTCATATTTGTTGATGAAATCATAGTTTCACAAACGCTGATTCATTAAGTGTTAGGAGTTTCACGTAGCTGGTTAAATACCAAAATATCTCAAATTCCAGAACACTTCAATAACACAGTACAAAGAAATAAATGCATGGCAAAAATGAGGTTTCGAGAAAACAAATAAAAAACTGTTATTTTTTATTCCAATGAGGGTTTCGAAAAATCACCTATTTTAAAACTAGGAAACATTGTCTCGAACATCCTATTGATTTTATTTTAGTTGGTAACACGTAATAATTTTGAGCTCAATGCCTATATTGTTTTCTTACACGCGACAAACTAGAATGGTGGTGGGGGGGGGGAAGGAAAGGTATGATAGCGCCAATTTTGAAGTTAAGACTTTCATTAACGTTGAAGTGAGTTTCTTCTTGACAAGGGATTGTGAGATATTGCGCTCGATCTGTACTCAATATCGCGAGAAAATTGTCTGTAACTCATTACCATCACGAATTTAAGTTTTGATACTAATAGAAGCTATTACGTAAAACTCTAGCTAATTTTTCCCCCGGGAGTGTGACAGAAGCGTGAACCAAGCGTCACATCATTGATGAATAAACTGAAAAATCAGGCGTGAGCCAAGAGTGAGTACGCTCATACTTTACATAACTCTCCCAGTTCCCTCACTCCTCAATGTTTCAATTCACATTTCTTTCACACTTCAGGAAGAGTGATTTCATACTTCGTCCACGTTTCTCTCACATTCCCGGCACAAGTGTGTAATAAAAATACCCCATTTTTCTGTTGGAAGATTATGTTTGTTATGAAAAATAAATTCACAAACGTGAGAACGGTTAGATCATTCTTTTCTTCTACATTTATGATAATCAGGAAATACTAAAAAAATAAAAGTTTTGGACTGAGTTCGGCAAAGAAAAACGTTAATTTCGTCCCACTGTGCCGCAGCTGAAGACGACGAATAGGCTGTCGGCGTCGCCACCGCAACGTCCTCTGGGAGCACGAAAGTGTAAAAAATTCAGAAGAGGAATTGGAACGATAAGATGGAGTGTCAATAGTCGTTGTGCAAAATAAGAATTCCTCTTTTAAATAACCTGGCAAAAATATAAATCTAATAAAAAAGGCGAACCACGCCGCAATGCCGGATCCATCTTCATATATTTTTTCAACGAAATTTCTCTTATACATTTAAATATTCACATTATGAGGAAAACTGAATCATTTCGAACAAAAACATTAATAATGTACAAAATAATTGAATGAATAATTAAGACTAAGTATTCATTTCCTGAGATATTTGTGTTTGTTGTGTCTGAATGTGGAATTAGTTTAAGTACTTAGCAATCCCTATACTATTTTCTTTCCAATACGGGTATTAATATGAATAAAATATACTCTGCCAACTGCAAAACAGATGTATTACTCACGACAAATTACAATTACACTTGAATGTCAACATTGTTCCGCCACATGTTTGGAGGTAATTGTAATGTATTTATAATAAATGTACGTAGTAAAAACAATTTAGTCTTTTAATGTAAAGGTACATTTCCGTTTCTCTTCGTATTAATCGTTCTCTAACCGAAGCATCACTCCATGCAAACCGATCTCTACAAAACGTGTCATTTTATTAGTCAAATATTGAAGAGTAAGATGTGCGGGATAAATCTACCATTTCCCAGATTTTCCAAAAATCTTTTTTGACAATACTGATTCGGACCACTTCATTTTAGTTAAAAAATTAACTTTTGAACTTTAGCTAATGCAATTTCATAAGTAGAAGTTTTTAAAAATCATAAAATGTCTCTCGTAACAGCGAAATTCAGTATAACGTCATATTTTCAGAGGATAAAGCCTTTGGACATGTCAAATCGATTGGATATTTTGGGCTCAGTACGACAACATCCATGCCTGTTAAAAACTCGACTGCTCTTTTGACTCCGCCATTGTATTACAATCCAACATTTTCAAAGTTTCAACGGGTATACTTTCTTCACAACAAAATCAACTGTTTCTTCATAAAATCATGCACTTGACCCCGAAAGACAAAATTAATATAAGATCTATTTTCAATACGATAAAAATAAGTCTAAATATTAAAAAATCTCGAATGCGCAATTATTGATACATCAGATATTTAGGAATAATATAATTTAGCTGATATACCTACGACGGTTATGAAGTTAAGAGTTAATAGACAAGAGTTTTCCTTGGAAATCTCAAATATAACAAAACAAATATCAAAGTTTTAAAAGAATTGAAATTTCCATACACAACTATACAAATGTAGAGACACGATGTTTTCCTCTAGAACTGAAAACTCTTTCAAAACCTCACCGTCACCTAATATAATAAACTATTTGAGAATGTACTTCTCCAGGGAATATCACTTTAACTTTTCCAATGAGAAGTAATACGTCAGAGTACTGCAGCAGCACTTTTTAGTGGTATGATAGAGTGAGTCATGTACTTGATTGATTAGATTGCTGAACTACGTCTCGACAACGAAAATGACTCTGCTAATTAAATAATCAATCTACTGTACGGCAACGCCTTTTCTCATATTAGAGCCATTATTTCTTAATTATCAAACTATTAATCAACTTGCATATTCATCAATCAACAGAAATAATTAAGTTCCAATTTGAGTATTTTAATCCTCGGCCAAATGCTACTTCATCAAACACTTGTATGAAGTATTTAAACATTTACTTCAGGTAACTGAATATATTTGAAAGAGTATAATGATAAGTTTGTACGAACCAGTGATGAATCCTGGATTTTATTTTGGGAGGGGCTGAGATCTACGGGGGATCTGGAGATATGGAAAATGTGTTCATTTTGGTGTCAAATAATGTTATTTTAAGGTAATTTTACTATCCAGTAAGAAAAAATTGTAACGCCAAATGCGAATAATAGGCTTTTCTGGCGGGGGGTACAAGACAGTACCCCACCCTGATAACGGTCATTGGAAAAAAACACACATTCCAATATATGTTTCCACGTGCCATGCCATATGTTACATTGTGTATCATACGATGCATCACATTTGAGAAATGTTTGTATAACAAAAGAATCATTTGCCTGATAGTAGTTCAATAATATACATTAGATAGGATATCAGTAACGTATACTATTTTGAAACAGATGCATGGTTTTGCTCACGATACTTTTAAATATATAATTCATTATTTGCCATACGCTAAACTATGGTACGAAAAACAAACAATAAATTTGCGGTTTTGCCGAACCACATTGGCTGTTTTGCCGAACGTCATTACCGGTCGGCTTAGTGTAGACGCACTTTAAGGTATCATACTTAGACATGAAATTATCGTCGTAACACATGTCAGACTTGCGATACTCAAAAATTAGGAATTTTGAAACATCGCACAGTGAATTTCACACCCGAAAGGATGACAAATCATGTGACCAGATGCTGGAGATTTTTCTCCCGGAATAGTCATTTGGTCATTTTCATGTAAATCTCACGTAAAATCTCCAACGTCAAACAGCAATACAGAGATATGTTTGGCTTTACAACATCGTAACGATGAGTAGTGTCTATACGGTCCAAGAGAGAAGGATGAAAAAAAATTTTCGAAACCAAATTTCGAGAATGGGTCCATCACTGAGTGGTGACAGCGTAGGAGTTGAAATAGATATTGTCCCGCACTTAAAATTTAGTATAGTTTATGACTCAGCAGTGCAAGTGTAAATGCAGTCGTCATACCAGTCACAATGATGACTTCCGCTTCCCCTAATCTCAGTTATGAGGATGGGAAAGTAGGGAAATGGCAGTGCAACTGAATTCAATTGAGTGTGATAAAGGTACCACTCAGGAGACATGCGCAAGCGATACCGGAGTATTTGTCTGTTACGCTAGGGCAATTTGTGAATAAGATCGTGCTAGTTCCACATCTAATTTCAAGAAATTCAATGGAGTACTATATATAGCGTCTCCACAAAAAAGATATGTTCAATAATTTCAGTATCCGCAAAACATAGTCACGGCGATGAAAATTTGAAAGATAGGTTTGCTGTTTGTATGTACAGTAATGTTTCTCTCTTCCAATATTCATATCTCACGAGGCAGAGGAGAAGCATACGTGTTAGTCTCCACTTAGGATGTAACAATTGCAATTTAATTTGCATTTTAAATATAATTATAAAGTAAAAAGTGCATAGATAAAAAGTATTCCTTGTTAAATCCAGAAAATATTCATTGTAATAATAATTCATTTTTGACAATAGCATGAAGCAAGAAATAGGGATATTTACAAGAAGTTGCATTTTAGGAATAGTTTTTATACAAAACCCATGCTATAGAAGAACACAGTACTACAAAGGTATAATATTGAGCAAAAGAAGTTTGTAGGAGTTTCCCAATCTGCAATTATGTAATCCGACTTTTTGAGAGGATTCGGGCTTAAGTATGATTTTCTTTACATCTCGCAGATGTAATAATGACGAACACTTCGTCAGATGTGTATAGCCTGCCGGCTTTATAGATTCTCAATACAAGTAAAAAAACAAACAAAAAATTTCCACTTAATATCTTCGGCATTTAGGTTAAGCTACTGACGATCAATGATCCAGAAAAATCGCAAATCGGGACACCAAAGGGCGCCTACCGTAACTCTACGACCGAATAAAAAATATTTCATCTCTTCGGCTGTATCTACTTTATCTACTTGGTGTATTCTTTTCTAGTCCATGACTCCTCCGCCGAGAGATCTCGAGATCCCTCGACTCTGTCACGAGAAGCTGTTGCCACCGACTCCGTGACCCGCAAAGGGATCGTTCTTTTTTTACAACCTTCCCTCACATCCCCGACCGCTTCTGTAAGGGTCCAACATCCTCCCACACCATCCCTCGCCCTTCTCCACTTCGCGTCAGCTTCTTACTCTGCTACATCACCATATCCCTCCTCTCTTCCCCGTTTCCGTACAATTTTCCCAGGAGCAGCAGCCTTAAAACATAAAACTTTCATAAATATCTCTGCCCTTCTTTCTCAAGATTTTCTGACGCGTCCGAAATAGCAGCGGGATCATTTTAACGGCTGAAAATAATCGAGAAGCGGTTTCCGGGATGATTTTAGATTTCGTCTAAGGGTACAAATCTAAATTTGGGATGTTAGAAAAGTATGAGATAACAATAAATCTAAACATTTTTTTTTGCTTTCACGAAAATTAGGTGTCGTGGGTACCTCGTTACGGGAAATTTTTCTTTCAATAAAACAAGATTCAATTCAACACATATGAAAACAATAATCCAAGACTTGAGACCTTGAGAGTCGTTATTTATATCGTATCTGATTTTCCTAAGAAGCCTATATTTGTTTCCAATCTGAAATGATGTATTGGAAATAAAATAAATATATTATGTATATATGTAAAAGACTCTGCAGGTTTCTATTCGATATTTTATCAAGAAGGATTAAATTAATGTTTTCCATTTTTTTACTCTAAATATCTTTACAGATTGAAATCAAAACTAACCTTCAGCGTAAAACACACAACACACTCGAAATGTTTTACCATACAAATTAAATAGAAATACATGTGAGACATCGCAAATTGTATTAGAATATTTCAAATGTGCCCTTCGTTGTCATACATTTAACATAAAAAATAAAAAGATCGGACCATGTATATCATGGTAATAATGACCTCAACATGACTTGGCCCACAGAAGTAAAAAAGTTGAAAAAAGAATTAAGACGTAATATAAATAATAGTTTAATTCATTTTAGAAAATACGATTAAAATTTTGTTTAAGTAACAAAACAAGAAAAAATATATTTTAGGTGATACTGCTTATAAAATCGTAGACCGAAGAAATAAAAAATATTAATGTTTGTAAAAAAGGGTCTGATTTGACACGTAATATGTTAAAAAGTAATAATTACACAAATATACGGGTACATATATCTTCTGTTATAAGTCATTCCTCCTCACCTTCTAATGTAAATTTGTCGAAATCCCCCACCTGGAAATTCCAGTTCAAAAATTACTATTACAGTAGATTAAATAAGACTGATAATTAATCTACGATATACTCAAGGATGAGATAAGATGATCTGACTCCCTTGAAGAGTGTGAGCAATCGTGGATTTTCAGCGCTCGTTACAATAACACATGGTCCCACGGGTTGTTCTGGTGGTAGTGTTGTCGCTCATCACCAAGTCATCCCGGGTGTGATTCCCGATGGGGCCAGAAAATTTGCCCCAGTTTATGTATAGCTGTAACTATTGAATAGCGAACCCCCTTTCTTCTATTCACATCCTACTACTCCTAGTATCTCTAACTCTTACTATTACTAACTACTGCTACTAACACCTCCACGTGGGCCAAGTTGTTGGTAATCCCAGCTAAGCGGTCCACCTATTAACAATGACCTACCACCCAACTCCTAACTCCTATCGCTCCATGTAGATAAACTTCAATAGCACGCTACATTTCCCATTTACAAATACAACAATAACACATTTCAGCGGAACCGAGTGCGACTGTCGCGACAAATTAGTTGCAACGGAACTGTTCAGACGAACCTTCACAGTTGTCGCGGAAGCAATGCAACGGCTCCGCGACTGGATCTGTCTGTCACCCCTCTACAACGGATAAGTTAATAAATAACAACGGCAAGTACGTAATTCATCAAGAGTGCGGAGAAAAATTCTGGTGGAAAGTCTTGCTTCGGGTAATACAAAGAAAAATCTTACTATACGGAGACTGACTTGGTCCAAGTCGTGATCCTCTCATATTAAACAGGGAATAAGGTATCTTACTGTACCTTCGTCATCATCATACTCTTCAGATTCGCTCTTCTGAACAGAGACCTCGTTAGCGTCCTCACTTCCAATTTCAGAGGGTTCACTTTCGTCTTCTGAAGACGAAAAAATATCCACACACGAGGAACCGTCGGAGGACACAGAATCTTCCTTCACTTCCTCCAAACCTTCGTCTTCATTCGCACCATCACCACTTTGCTCCTTGAGAATCATACCGACCACCCGGGGCATGAACTCAACATCGACATCACTCGTCGTCTCACCAACACTGATGTAACTGTCGGGGACGTGCACGGGCTGCTGAGGACCCAGTACGACGATATCCTCTCGCGTGACGGCGGCGACGGCAGATTTCGTGCGAGGACGTCGCATGGACACCGAGCGACTGGGACGTCGTCCGAGGATGAGACTGTGGCTGCGACGCGGTGGAGTGCGATTCACTGCGGGTGCCGCTACGACGGAAACCATTTCCTCGGCGCGGGAGTCTGAAAGGGATCGGTGACGGTTCCGACGCCGCCGCCGGAGAGACAAACAACCGAACATGACGAAGCCCTCGTCACGACTGATTGCACCGTTCAAGGATCATCCAGAGATAGCAATGCCAAGTCGAATGAGGTTGATTGTGAGAGAGATAGGAACGAAAGGTCAAGTTACTTTAGGAGTCATAACGAGAAATTAGGTTTCTTAACGAAATATTATCTAGTTTATCTAGAAAACCAGTAACCTCGAAATTTTCAATTCTAAATATGGTGAAGCACTGAACAAAAGNGAGACAGGCAAAGAACCATTTTCCTGGATTTAGAAACAATAACATGAGAAATCTATTGGATACCCAGAGCAACATAGACCCTCACCAATACAAATTATTTGGTTAATTTGGATTAATTATTAGGATTATTTACCCAAAGTTTCAAATAAGTTAAGATATAATAATACGTAGTCAATTATGTCATATTTTTTTAATGTAAACAAAATTATTTAGAGGATCAAAATAAAAATTACAAATCGTTTTCCAGAAAATCGTTTTTGGGATACGGCGAATTCTGGGAGTTTTCTCTCATTTCGCAAGTTACCTCTGTAGTTGAGGGAATATGACAAACTATTTCCAACATGCAACATGCGGTACCATAATGAAATAACTCCAAATTTTGAAAACGACGAGTTAAGGTCTACATCGCGGAACCATTTCTATTTTATAATCTTCTCCAATAGTAATTTGAGTGTTCAAAGTACAATATTAGATCCATATGAAAGTACCCCAATTATCACAATTCTTCGTTGAAGATGCACCGAAAAGCTGTCTTGGATTCACCTGTTGTCTCTATTCTTCTGCAGAAGATTTTGCAGCACTGCCCGAGAATATTTTGAAACAGTGATTCAGACGTATCCTTTAAAAAAATGTAAGTAGTCAGGGGGTGAAGCTCGGGGGACCAGGGCAACCTCCCTTTTTTAGTAAATTGTAATAAAAGAACTACATCTGCATGAAATAATTTGATTTTACCATTTGCTAACTAATTAAAAATGTAGAAAATAATTTAACAAATTTAAAATATTTAAAGAAAAAATAGATTTTAAAATAAAATCAGACACTTGCGAGGAGGGAGGTCTAGGTTTCCATCAAAATAAAATTCTACAATTCTGCTTGAAAATTATTCCACTGTTTTAATACAATTAAGAAAAGAGAATCAAGAATAAGGGCATTTATGAAAAAAGCAAATGCAAATAACGAGCACATGAAGGGTACATAATGTAATTGGCAATACAATTATTCATCTCAGAATACACAAAAACCTTGGACTCGACCCAAATATTGGTCTTTTTACGTAATTTTTACGTCTCACCCTTCCCACCCCCAGCTCTAAGTGCCCCTATGTGATCTCAACTTGAACTTAACGGTATTGGTAGTTTAAACATCTCATCGACCCTAAAACTATGTATCCGTTGCAATTTTAATTCTTTCCTATTTCAAAATTATTTTCAATTATTCTTATCCATATACCTACTTTCAACCTTCCCAAACCCCCAAGGGATGCTAATGTCTTTCGGGAGGGCTCAATTTAGATTTACACGATACCGAGATTTCACTATTAACTAAGCGACTCGTCATGGATATCTGTCATGAATTAATATTTGGCGTGTTATGTACGGTGAGAGAAAATAGTAAATTGGGTTCGGAATTACCCCGTCGTACATTATAATATGAAAACATTTTGTAATAATATTAAATATTATAAATATTTTTAAAAGAAATATAGTATTTAATTCTATAGCTTGAAATAATATACATTTGTTGATAAGAATCAAAATATCGCGTAACAAATAAATCAACATGACCCTTTAGTTTTAATCGTCCGGCAACATTTGGCCAAATCTCTTCCCGTGCTGGCCCGATCGATCGAAAAGTGTACTGAAAATGGCGGAGTACTTATCTTACCCCACGAGAGAGAGATATATATCGTGGAAACTCTGGTATTTTTTATATCTTTAGTACAGAATAACGAAAATCGGTACCAAACACGNGTGTGTGTGATATATATATATATATATATATATATATATATATATATATATATATATATATATATATATATATATATATATATATATATATATTCGTATTACTTGTATTTCAAAGGTACCAGAATATCAGCGATGTATGTATGTATAAATAAAGTCCTTCTCCAATCAGATTTGATCACAAGTGTGTCATAGGGTGAATGGGAACACCGGACAGGTCGAGCAATTCAGAGCGATATGATGTTTAGAGAGATATTACAGGGGTACCATTCGCAGGTATTCAGAGGCTCAACGCTTACCTCATGGTAAACACATCATAGTCGTATAGATGTCTCACAGTATTGAGTAAAATCCCTCACACGCCTGATGTTCCTCATTCGTCACACTACCACAAGCAGATGTAAGGGAGAGACAAGGGAGAGGGAGCCTAGGGTTCTCAAACGAAACATTTTATTAAAGAAGAATGTGAAACCAAATGGAAAGATAAGTACACGAAGTATTTACACTGAAACAAAACGCGGTGAATGATGTAAAGCCACGGGTGACATATCTTCTAGACGAGAGATAAATGTCATTATCTGACAACTATACCAGATAACATGATTTGTTCATTCCAGACAGGTTGAACTCGCACAAGTCAGATCAATCACAAATAGGTTTACGTAGTTTCAATTAATTTAACATTTAGACAGGAAGCAGGAAATATAGTACTATTCGTGAAATAATTACCTACCTTTGTCAATCATAGATAGATAACACTAATTCCATTTACTGGCATGCCATTTGTTTCAAATCACTGGAGAAAATAAGGAGGTATTGAAATTGTATTTCGGTATTATGAAATAATTTTTTACATTACAAAAGTACAGCAGTTCTAAAACAATTAAAAAATGCGTGACAATAATAAGCATAAACCATTCCACATTCAATTATACTCCTGATAATGACCCCACCTTTCCGTCAGAATGAACTGCACATGGACGTCAACGGGAATTTTCACTATTACCATATTATTACCATACCAGTAACCCCCGCAAGTAAGTATTTGACATCTTTTTAGTCTTACGTTAGATCAGGTTATTACATCTGCTGTTCTATCTAATCACATACATTCGAGTGAGGGAATTGGGAAAGAGATATGTCGGGGAGCCAAGGAACTTAAGGTACCATTGGTGTGTAGATCAAGCGCTCACACTCCCGCTAAGCAATTCAAAGGATTTGATGGTCGCACCGCTACTCTACCACAATCGGTACATAAATCAGCCGTTAAAATCAAGCTATTGAGACTATTCTTATACTACTTTCTCTCATATGTGGGCTCGTTAGGGGTACCGTGGCACCCACTCTAGTGTATGACTTTCTATTGAAAATGTTTTAACTTCCTTTCACTTTCACCGAAACCCGAGAAGTTAACATCAGTTATACTCCTGATCAGTTATACACAACGTTTGGTGTTAATACCATTGAAGTAAAAGTTCACTTTTTAATACATGAACTTTTTAAATTATATTAGTTCTAGTGATACTCCAAATTATATTAGTATTTTTTTAAATATGGACATTCCAAATTATATTCAGCTTGCTCGTCACCTAGACTCTCCAGGTTCAATTACCTACGGAGCCAGAAAAAAATTGTAGCTTTTCACTTCTATGCCCCAGTTTATGTATAGCTGTAACTATTGAATAGCGAACCCCCTTCTTCTATTCACATCCTACTACTCCTAGTATCTCTAACTCTTACTATTACTAACTACTGCTACTAACACCTCCACGTGGGCCAAGTTGTTGGTAAACCCAGCTAAGCGACCCACTTACTAACAATAGCCCCACCACACACCTCCTACCTCCTATCATTCCATATAGATAAGCTTCAATAGCGCGCTACATTTCCCATTTACAAATACTACAATAAAGAATGATATTAGTGTTAGTTACAATAATTATAGTTCCAGCAAAGCTAAAATTTTCAATAGAAATAACCAGTTATTATAATATCAATGACTCATTGTTTGAACTGTAATTTGCCTTAAAGAACAGTTCGGTAAATACGTTACAATTATGAGACCACAGAGACCCTCTGTGATACTTCTATTGAATGATGTGTAAAATGGAAAAAGTTTTGTTTTTATTGCTTTAGATAATTCTCCTCGTTTATTGTTTAACGATTTCCTTTATTATAGAAGTACCTCAGGTTCAATTGGGTCACAAGTGTTAATATATAATGGAGAAATTATAAATGTGTAAACAAATACAAAAAAATATTTATATCAATTGAGTATAATTAACTTATTTTTACTCGCAATTTATATAATTATTCGATTAAAATTATTATAATATTTCAACACACCATTTTACACTTCCCATGACAAAATGAATCTTGCAATCTTTCTTTATATTTTTTGTGTAGACGCATACAGCTTTCATGAAAAAAAACATGAATTTCCATTCTCCATTTCTGAGCCACTTCTGGATGCTTTCACATGATTTACGGGCAGTGGCGGATCCAAGGCGGGGCTCAGGGGGAATGCGCCCCCCCCCCAAAAAAAAATGATAGCAACAGTAATAATAAAAGAGATGTTTTATTTACTTCGAAAAAAATTCTCCATGCCTATCGAATGCAACAAGACGAACTAATATATTCTGTGTAAAATGACGGCTTCCTAGGACAAAAACATGACTTGCTTTACTTTTATAGATTTCCACTCCTACAGGAGAACATGAGCATAAAGTTGCTATGTTTCACTGTATCTTACTCTGCTTGAGCATTTGATAAAAAAACTGATGTACTTTATTTTAAATTCAACATCGTATTTCAAAATTACCACTTTCGTCCTTGCATTAAATACCACTGAATTTTTATAATTTCATACGAGTCATAGATGGAACGCCGAAACGCTTTCAGTTTCATGTGAATTACTGGTGAAATTATATTGAGTAAATCTGAAGTAATCAATAGACTTGTTAGCAGGAATGTCTGAAGTAAAAATTTTACAAAAAGAATTATTTCAGAAACGTAATTTATTAAGTGTTTTCTGATGGAAAATGCAATTTAATTTAATGCGTTATTTATATAGAGGAATGTCTTAAATTCGTCTCAAGTCGTTAATTTTTAAAAAAATTCAGTGGAGGGATCCGCACACCCTGATATTTCTCTTTATGTGCCCCTCCCAAGATCAAATCCTGGATCCGCCCCTGTTTACGAGTACGAAGACCGATCTTGCTAGACGCATCGTAACACAACGCATGTAAACACGTCGATCATAAAAGGTTTCGATCTTGGTNGGGGGGGGGGGACTTTCGGGCACGTCAACATCAAGGTCATTAGAGCCCTATCTGAATTCGAAATGTCTGTTAAGATAGTTTTCAAAAGCAGAGAAAAATATTACATGATATAGTAAGTTCATTTTACAAATAGAGACTAAGTAACAATGTTTAAATTTAGCCAAGATACAAAATAAATGATTCTGTCGCAATATATGAAGGGTGATACATGGGTGAGTAGTACAGTATTAAAATTAAAATAAACAAATATATAATACAGCATACTCATAAGTGCTATAAATACATTAACTTGTTAGTCAATTATCTATTTCATAATTATAATACAAAAGTTAATTTAAGCTTAGTAGTAACTTTAGCTCGTTCTTGTAGTTTGCAAAAGGACCAATTCTAGTTTTGGATGATGTGCATTCGCCGGAGTCTTGGTCGTTTTGCAAACGCACAGAAATAGTTTTCGCCACAGAGCAACGTCCAAAGCTAGTTTAAATCGTTCTTTTCGTCCAATGGTCGAAATCGGGTTTTTGTGCGTAACACACACACTTCCTCAGCGTATTTGCATCGACAAATATATTTCTAGACAATAGTTACTTTAGTTAAGATAGCAATCAACAACAAATCAATAATTTCACACATCGTATTCCAAACGTCAGACATCTTTTATATTCCATATAAAAGTTTTAAAAAACATTGGAACAACGTTTTGACATTTTTATAAAGAATTCTTCCAATTCAAATTATTAAAATCGAGTTGACTATGCAGAGAAAAATAATATCAACTTGTTATAATGACAAAATAAAAATAATAATAAAATTGTCCGAGCTATTTTTAACAATTCCTGAGCACATGTATATAGATTCCAGACAAAAATGTTTATCTGTATGATAAAAAATGTGATTTTATCAAAACTTGGCAATGAAAAAATGTTGTAATTCAAAATTCCCCATAATTCGAATATTTTTAGGTCCCTTCAATTTCTTATCGGTAACTCTTTCACCCTAGTAATTCGAAATTTTGATAGGTATTTCGAAATAGTTGAGTAGCCCCGTGAGTTTCGAATTACCGAGATTTCACGTACTCATGAATGCCATAATCCAAAAGACACCGATCAACCTACGTACCGCTTCGCCATAAGACTTCTGTGACGAGCGGGGGAACCAGACGGAGTGGCGGAAACAGATGCAGGAAAGGGGTCTTCCCCGAGGGCGAGTAATCTGTTTATAATTAGCTAGTCCCCGATGCGATGCGAACGCCAGTCTGGAGACACACGTCACTTGCACACAGGCGAGAGATTGGCGGTGGAGTCCCGAACAAACGGAAATGGCAGGGGAGAAGAGTCCCCGCGACGCCGACGAAGAATTGCGTGTGCACCGAAATGTTGGGAAGACATCAAGAATTTCGCGGCGAGGCTAGACTCTTCCAATGCATACTGTCAACGGATTAATTAACATAAGAGACAGTGTACAGCTTATTTGAAGGTAGTACGAGGGAAATGCGTGAGTTAGAAAGGGAGGGAAGGGAAATATGAAGTGCACTAAAAATCGAATGTTTGGTTAATCCGCTGTAAAATGTGCAATTAGTAATTATTAATTTTTTTATTGTTTCAGCGTCACGTTTTTATATTTAACATTTTAAATATTAGTTTCATCGTTTATTTAACAATTTTTAATTTTAATAATATGTATTTTTGTATATTTCATTGTATTTTCCTTCCCTTACATTCTTATTGTAGTTTCCTTCTATTCCGCCACCGGGTAAGATCTGCCCATTTGCAGTTAAATAAATATTATTATTATAGCGTAGGTAGAATTAAATCACTAAAATACCTTAAATCGGCTCACAAAGTAACATGTTCTTATTGTTATTTCAACTTGAAATCATATCTCACCGGCCATTTAAATGAAATTATAATTGATGGAGTGATACATTACGTCTTACGGAGTGAACATTTAATTTTCTAAAAAATACCAACTTTTAAATCACAAAAGTGACGGAAGTTTACTGTGATTTGAAGTAAAGTTTCCTTAATATTTTTGCATCGTTTTTATCTACAGGTCACCGGACATTTGAGAAAGATATTTTACTTTTTCCAAGGTGAGATGTATAAATCACGAAATAGTTGCGCTCGGCCGCCATGTTTTTACATGCTCGTACGAATTTCCAACGAGTCAAGTGAGTTTCTGAATATTGTTTGTACAGAACAATTAACTGGTAGATTCAAATTCAATCACGTTTTTTCTTCGTCCGTATTCATAGTTACGGAGTACCCTTTGGTCAAAAGTACGGGGATCTCCCCTCTGATAATTAAGAAAAAATATAAAATGGAGTTAAAGTTACTTCAATTTACCAATTTGTTAAGTAACGAGATTATTGGAATAGTTTGAAATGTCTCGTTACTTTACAAAAGTAAATAATTATAACTTACGACCTTTTTTGGACGATCACAATATATATTAATGTTTTTATTAATGCACTAATTTCGAATCGAGATTGGAGACTTCGTCACCTAGAGAGGTTGTCTCGTTACTTTGTTCGCCCTCCCCTGATCTCAATACAATGAACTTTTGAATGAGCAAGAGCACAATAGACAGTACGCATGAGATCTTTACTTTTAAAATTTCTGGGAAAATCAAAATTCTTTAGTTTAATAAATGTATATCATACGGCTTAAAATGGAGTACTTACGTTTCTTCGAATTTGAGAGAAAAGGTTATTAACATAAAATTTCCACGATACCTTAAATATCTAAATACTTGATAAGGTATACTTGGTCTTGCACACAAGCCGGGTGTATCATTACGACGGCATACATTTTCAGTGTTTAAGTTTAAATCGAAAGAAAATACACGATTGGAATCAATAAATTTGATTTTTGCAGTATTTACTCCCATTCCATTTTAAATCCACTACTCCCGTAAAATGATTAAGTCCTTCTTCATTTCGCTCAAAATGATTGTCCTATAACTAATTGAATATCGGAACGCAACATCGCCAGCACAAATTCAACCAAAAAAGGAAACATTTAACTCGTCACATATAACAATAATGAAAAGTAATGCTGAAAGAACCGATTCTTCTATGTCAATTTTGACAGGTTTAGTGTTACTGAAACAATCACCAATTTAACTGTTTGTGAGAGATTCGTAAGGTGGATCTAATCTGTAACTTAAGTTAGTTTAATCAAATAGTATGGTCTACGAGCAGGGGCCGATCCAGGATTTTGGGAGAGGTCCATAATGAGAAAACCAGGGTGTCCAGGTCCCTCCCCCGGATTTCTTTACAATTAACTTCGTGAAACTAATTTATGACATTTCTAAACATAAATAACGCATTAACTTCAGTTATAGGTTCTATAAAAGAAAGTCTTAAAAATTACGTATTTGAAATAATTCGTACTTTAAACCAAATATTTACTTTGAGAGAACTTTCGGCGTTTCAGCTAACACTATAATAAGTATGATATTATTATTTTTCATTGGTATCACAAGCGAGGACAAGTGTCGTAATATTGAAATATGGTGGATATCGAAAATAAAATATAATATTTTTTACCAAATACGCGAGCCGAGAAAGATAATCCCGCAGAAATATTAACATTTTTAGTTATCAATGGAAAATTGTACGTGTAGTACGGGACGATACATAGTATAATGTTCAGGTCATTCATGAATCGTACTATGTTATTATTACACATTTTAAAAGAACACCGATAAAACATTTCCCTCATGGAGGGAATTCATTGTACTACCTAAGTTACATTATTCCGATTACAATTTTTTTCTTGTACCTATGATTTCCACTTTTTCGATCGTCTTTCTACTGTAAATTTTATCTAGACAGTTTCTTTTTGATAAGTGGTTCGGGTCCTCACTGGAGTGCGAGGACGTTAGAAAAAGTGAAATATCATTGCAGCCCCATGCTCATGTTCCCACGTAAAAGTGGAAATCTACTTAAGTAAAGTAAGTCGTACATTTGTCTTATTTGTCGTCTTTTTGCACATTTATTTGGATCGCCTTCTTACTATCAATGGACATATTTAATTTTTTTCGAGGTAAAGTATTTCTTTTTATTATTACTATTTCCATATCTTTATTCTATTACCTTGGAACAGCCACTGTTCGCAAGGTCACAACGCTGAAGTACTAAAAAAATTTCATTAGTACACAAAACTAAAACAAATTATGTACATCAACGCTGGTTAATTAAATTGCCAGTATATTGCCAATAAAATGCCTGAAATACTGGGAACACATTTCAATTGAAGTATACCTTAAATCGAAGTTGTATTTGCATATCAATAGAGGAATCTCGTGTTCTACGCGGTATCTTTTATTACGACTGACACAACTGCACCTTATACACACACGTTCTCATCGACTTACTTTCCAAATTTCTCCACAATATTTCACTGAAAAATGCTTATCCTGAAACCCTTTTAATTTTGATATTTACAAGTTCATAATAATCTTAGCGCTCGCTCATTCATTTTCTCTGAAATTTCCAATTATTTTCTATGCAGACTGTCCGTTCCGGGATAGACTACATCCTCTCCCCTACAGCTTGTTGGAAACCGCACCATCACCTTCGTGGCGACCGCGACCTATATCAATTCGTCTCTAAAATCTCAAACTCTTCCTCACAAAGAATTTTAATTTCAGTTTTTTATATTCTGATCTCACATGTAATGTAAAAAAAATCACGCGAGTAAAGCTACGTGTATACAGAATAAATAAATAAACTTTGTAAAAAAAAGCAGTTGCAAACTGCGTATGACCACATGGGGGTAATAAACTAAGTTACTATCCGGAAACAAGCAGGGGACCATCCCATCAATTCCGATCGAGGGCCCATGGGCGGTGGCGGATTTAATATTTACAAAAGAAATGATTTAATAAATACCTACCGTTATCAATTAATTATTCAAAATAAATTGTAGATATTAGTGCAGTAAAAATTCAAGATTAATACAACAAAAGTATTAATGACATTCCCGTCCAAGGAAAATCCGCCACTACCCAGAGGAAAACCGGAGTAAAACCCGGGTCAGGATGGGGCTACTGAGATAATGTACACATCCGTGCCAAGGTTGCGTAGTTAGAAATAAACTATTAAAAAACAAAAAAGGGCAAAATCAACATGCACGAAAAAGGAATTTAATCAGTATCTAGAGTACTATAACAATATCTAGAGTACTATAACAATTCCACAAGTGGCTTTGTTTCTGAAAGGTAACTTTATTTTCAACATAGGAAATTTCAACTTGCTGATGCCTATTTCTCAAGTAGGAAGTTAGCCATGGACGTGCCGATTCACGAATGTCATATAAGTGCAGTTTTGAGAGAAGAATTTCGTGATCGATTACATCGAATGTTTTCGAAAGATCAAGAAAAATACCTTGTGGATTATCTCCACGGTCAAGAGAATTGGTTACATCATTTAGAAAAGAAAATATGGCGCTGTGATTTTACAGATATCTTGTGATTAAAAATGTATTTCCACATGTTGCGACCTGCAATGCTATCCAAATTTACGTTTTCCACATTGAAATAGTTCTTAAAAACATAACTAAACGAAGGATAATATACTAGAAACTTCCAAAAATTTTGATACAGTATTTAATACAAACTATTTTTTTCCACCCTCACTTCAAATTTTGGAGATCCGATGTAGGTAGTATGGCGGGAGGGGGGCGAGCAGACAAATTAAACTACTGGCTAACCTTCCGTGAAGCACACGTTACACTCTGCCGAGCGACTCTCCACAACTACCTGTGACAGCTTATAAATCGGTAATCAGTCTCAAAGATGAATCACTTTTTTAAACAATACTATTATCTACGTAATCTCGGTAGTATTTCCGCTACTATTTTACAACAACAAAAATAAAGAAAATCTATTTAGGTAATAAGATAACGAAATTTGTGCAGATTGTATCTTTATAAATACAAGTCTTAGGCGGTTGAAATATTAAACAAATTTATTTTTCCCTCAAAAAAGTGAAGGGGTGACACCCCCTCTCTCATAATCGCCTCCTCTGTCCGTATTTTAGTCTGAAAAATTTTATTTACTCTCCGAAGAACAGAACACGAAACACTAACGAAATACAAATATCAATTGTAGAAAAATATTTATTGAGAGAACTGTTTAAGATAAAGTCAGAATTAACCAACCGGAAACGCAAAAGAACATTTACTGCTTCAAAGCGGGACAATCATGAAGTGAATGTTTAAATCACAAGTTTTTAATTTTGTATTCGTAATTTCGGACCACTTGTCCTTGAAATGGCTGAAAACTTTACTTTTCTTTCATATGCTATTCTAGTTTTTTCACATAAATATTCTTCCTTTTCCCTCATTTTTCAAATAAGTATTTCAATGCTAACTCAAGTGAATTCACTTACCCTCCACCCCATTACATGTTGACTGTTCTGCAGATGCATGAACACTGGCACCACCACTTTCTGAAAATACAAGTATCATTAGAATGTACCTGGCAAAAAGCACAATTGTTGGAGCCAACTTCTTTTTTAAATTAAAGGTTTATACATTTTTGACAGAAATACCAGGATGGACATTTCAAGTAATTATGTAAATCAAAATGTATTTAGTAATACCCAGATAATTAACTTTCCCAACAAGAAACTCATGAACATGATAGTGCAAATTAACCCTATTAATCTCAATTCACTTAATTTGATCACAATTCTTTCTTTCTTTACTTGTATACCACACTTTTAACAAGTTTTTGAATATTTTAGCATAAATTTTAATACGAAATATAGCTGTCATTCTAACTACACATAAACAACACCCTCACCATAAGAAGAGGACAAGGATAATTAAATACAGAAAAGGGTTTAGGATACATTTATTCATTTTATTCACACAAATATTTACAAATGTTAATTTTGGTTCCATTAAAAAAATGTTTTTTCAAGAAACGATAACAGTATCCACCACCATAATTGTTGAGGTATTAATAAGGTGATCACTCACTGCACTGGAAATTGGAAAGAATCAGAAAAGAAGTATTATTTAGGTACAAGCAAACTATTCACAGTAACAAGTAATTATTCTAAAATTACTGATCAGTTGTTAGTCAGGGAAATATATTACAGCATGCATTATTAGTTTCTATATCATATGACTTAGCAATTACACATTCTACTTCAACAGTAAATCATCAACAGATTATTAAATTAATAAATTATAAAAAACAAGTATTTTCATGAACATATACAGAACACACAAAGTGAATGTATTCATAAGTTAGCTTACCATATGAATAGTTTATAGTCAAAAAGCAATTACAAATATATTTTAGTTCATAATACTTTTACCATAAAGCGAATAAACTCACCAAATCCTTTAGCAAACTGGGAATTACAATAAAAATACAACATTAATTCGAAATACATACATACTGAATATTATGACATTTGCAAAATACCAACTACCAAGTGCCATCTCTTGGTCGCTCTTCGTACTACTACAAAAACAAGTTTACAAAACTTCACAGTATCACGCTCACAACAAACCAATATTGGAGTAATTCCACATGGTATGTCTAAATAATGGTTAGGTATAGTCTGCCTCACGAAAGTCAAACTGTCAACGCATGACCTGAATCATTTGGCATTTATTCTCATGACAGCAGTGAGATAGAGCTTGATCTCATATTTTTCAAAGAAATAAAACCGACCGCCAACCAACATACGGAAAGATGACTGAATTTGACACTGTTTAACTTACCTTCTTCATGTTTTGTCTCATCACTTGCAAAAGTACTCCCTATATTATTCTTTTGTTGCTGATTTGTTGTCACACTAACCACCAAAGAATCACTTGTTTCAGCCATTTTTAGTTTGAACGAAAACTTCCTTTTACGGGTTGAAACTTCGGTTACAGAACGGAGACGCACGAAGATAACAAGATTCATCTTACGCTATCTAGGGGCTTCACAGAAGACTACAAAGAGAGATACATAAGATCGACTTCACTTCCAGTGGTGAATCGACATATCGCTAATGGTTCGTGTGTCCTGAAGAGGTGGCAGTGATTACAAGCGATCGCGATCATCGCTAGCGTCGTGGATTTGTTGTGAGCCAAGCTAGATGGTAGCTGTGTTGGAATGACAGTTCGGTTGCATTATGTAACGTAAAATGTAATGATATCGTTCATAGAAGATATTTAGTTTCGGTTTTGCCGAGTTGTGTTGTTTTAAATTTTCTGTATCGTAATGTGGGTTAAACCTCAAGAAGTTTTACTGGCCAACGCACTTTGGTAAGTATTGAACCTGTGTCGTATTTTGTAGCTGTCAAACACCTGAGGTGTTAACATGCATGTTGTTTGTAAGGAATTCCCTAAATTACGTTTTGCTTTGCAAGTTCAATAATTGCGCATTCATTATTCTTGTTTCATTCGGATGTTGTTGTCGCTTAAGAGCAGTCAATGAAAATCAGCGATTGTGTTAATTACGTGAGCCCAAAAATACCCTTTTTATCGGAAAATTATCTATTTAGGATCACATTATTGTCAGTTAAATTATGTCGTATAAAGTCACGTTATCCAAGAGGAATTGTTTTCTTTAGTTTTCTCTAACTGTCAAAATTCCATCCGTATTTTACTGAATTGTATTCTTTTCAGGGTTACGGAACAAGCAAATATGTATTTTGTACTTCAAAGGAGAAAGGGGCATGGGAAAACGAAAGGTCTTTCTTCTCTTTTGGTGGGAACACTAGATAGTGTTTTTGACACCAAGCCTCCACCTTTCAGAATTCTACATCAGACACCAACTTCAGAAGTGTACTATTGTAAGTAAGACTCATTCAAAGACTTTCTTCTCTGAGGTACTAGTATCAAGATATGCTCTTGCTAAACTATGATGTGCTTTGAACCATTGCTTCCTTCCTCAACTTACATCACTTCATCCTTCCTACTTTCATTTAAGTGTTTTAGTGAGACCAATCAATGTGAAATTTGTCCTAAATATACTTCAGATGTCAGTAACCTTATTCAGCTATGTGATTGTCCTCAGTAATTGCTTGCTCCTTAACATTTTCTGAAATTGAGAAAGATTGGAACTGGCTTCAGCGAAACCTGGCCGACACCCTAGAATCATTTGATTCTGAAGATGATGTTACTGAATTTGTATGTTGCAAAATCCAATCGGTCATTGCAAACTGTGTACCTGACAATCTTGATGGTTCGTACTTAACAGTACCAAATTAATCATTTACTTAAATGATAGTGTGTTTTAGTCAAATTCACCTATTACTATGAATATACATCTAAAATTTTAAAAATACATTTTTACAGATGAAGACACAAGATCATTTAAGGCTGTTACCTTCAAGTTTCGAAGGCTTTTTAACATGCCTCAAGAAGAAAAACTGGTCAACTACTATTCCTGCAGGTGAGAAGTATATATTATGTTTACATGCTATAATTTGTTTTATTTCTTCAAAATATTTCTTGATCTCAACTTTTGTTTTTATCTTTTGTCCTTGGGTGTATCGATTCTCCTTTGCATGGTGTCCTTCATGTGCAAATACATAGTTTTTAGCCATTTTCATGTATGTTTTTATGTATTTATATTAATTATTGTTTGATGTACTAGTTACTGGAAGAGTCGAATGCCTCGTCAAGGTTGGATGTACCTGTCAGTGAAACATCTTTGTTTTTATGCCTATATTTTGGGGAAGGAAACAAAACTAGCCATTCGATGGTCAGATGTCACAGAGTTGGAGAAGACAAGTAGTATCCTCTTTCCTGATTCCATTCGCATAGCTACTCGTGAGAAGGAGGCAAGTGTACCCTTAAATAATAATGATCAGGGAATTTTACTACCAGTTCTAATATTCTGGAAGAAAGTATGGGATATCAGAGTTCCCTTAATTTTGGGAATATTTTAAAAATTAGAAATTAATTTTACCTTCAAATTTCATAGATGAAGTGTAAGTTTCCTTTTATAGTTCTTTTTAGAATTTAATGGACAAATTAAAACTAAAATTTTCTCATTCTGTAGGAATTATTTGGACAATGATCCCTATCATATTGGGTACTGATAGAGGAAAATTGCTAAATGCCTTGCATGTCACTGATAACTGTGTTATTCTTGTATTACCATGACTAAAGTTTATCAGTGTGACTGGTGATAAGATTATCTTTATCTTCTGCACATTGAAGCATAAAGCTTTATCCCCTTTCTTAACTAACTTCAGTTCATAGTTTATTAAAATAAAATATATGCTTGTAATTAATATTCCATAATAATTAAGTTTTTGAAGAGATTTTTTTGTTAAACAAAATGAATGAAAAGAAAAAGTATTATCTTTTTCTTAAGATGTATTAACTTGATATTGTGGCAGCAACTTTATTCTTTAAAGTAATATTTACCATCTTGTAATCTCTTTTCATTTAAGTATTTTTGTTTGGAGTGTGTATTGAGGAAGTATGATAAGCCTTTGTGGTTATAAAGGTGACCACTTTCCAGCATCTTAAGTGTTGTTAGTTTATCTTCCATTACATAATACTCTTATCTGACTATTGAGCTGAGTCTAAATGTTTTGATTCTTTGTTTATGCTATCTTGAATAGTGGTTGATGCCCTGAATTCTGACATTTCTGGCGGGGTAGAAGTAAAAACTATTTCTCTAAAAATTCTCTTATTTTGCTGGCTGTTTAAATAAATTAATTTACTTTAGAAAGTATGTATTCATAGTTGGGATGGTTTTTCCTTTTAATAAATATGTACAATTTGTAATTGGCAGAGTTTTTTTGAGAATGATAATTGTTTTAAAAACATATTCATTAAAAATAAATTCATTGAGAAATTATTGTAATTGGGCTATTTAATATTGAAGTGAATACATTCCATAGTATTCATAGATAATATGAAACCTGTTTTTCTTTTCTTTTTAGTATCACTTTTCCATGTTTCTGCATAAGAGTGAGACGTTTGCACTTATGGAACAATTAGTGAACATGGCAATGAAGCAGTAAGTGAAGTTATTAATTCTTGTTTCATATGCTTAGGTTGGGCTGTAAAAGTGAAAAAATCAAATTACTTCCATAAAGTATTCTGGAAATTACATTTATCTTTTCATACAATGTTCTTGCCAATTTCATTAATTTAACAATTATATTTCTTATATCTTTTCCAGACTCATTGATGATAAAGGTGGATTTAATGAAGATAAAGATCTGTTAAACAAACTCAGGTAATTTTTTTTTATAAAAATTATGTATACAATTTTCTGTAATGAGCGATTATTATTTTTATTTCTGAAACAATAATATTTTTTATATTTAAAAAATCAGTGTTCCCCAACTGAGTGAGGAAACAAGGAAGTAAGGGGAAAGGAAGTCACTTGAAATAATTTATTTGTTTGGCAGTCTCCTGATCTTTTGAAACATATAGAATTTTTTTGGTTGGATTTTTATACCTTTAACTTCAGTTTTCTGAGCTAAAAGGACTGCTCAAGTGTTGAAATACACTTGTCAGAGAAATTTATTATACAAGAGAGAGAGATTTTCAAGGAATGTCTTAATAGTCTCTACTTGACAGTTTTTGTGGTTACTTCCCTAAATATTGTATCTTCCTATCAATCAGCTCCTTACAAAAAGCATTAGTTTTGGGTGTGCTGACTATATGCGTGTAATCTAATTTATATTCATATTAACCAGTCTGAATGCATGGCTACTGATTAGAAGTTAAAAACTTTTTCATAAAAGTGAGGTATTGGATTGGGATGAAGTTTCCTAAGACATTAAAAAAATTGAATGGTACTTAAAATAAAACCACTTTCACTGATCTCTACTTATACTGGCCTATATTCATTTTGTAATATTATATATGACCTATGTAGACAAAGTTTAATAATTTAAAGTTATGCAAGTTAAAATAGAAACTTAGTCAACTTAAACTTGATAAACTTCATACAACTATTTTTTTGGGAACATTTGTCTAGTAGTGTTGATACATTCTTTTACTTTTGAAAAAAAACTTAACATGTGTAATGAATTTTTTTTTACCGTACAGGACAATTTACGATAATTGTATGATGTATGTATACTTAAATATTCTCCTTGAGTAACAATCTATTTTCTTTGCTCATAGCAAAAATGTGCCAAAGAAGAATTCTTTCCTTGTACGAGACTTGAATGCCCGAGCCCATTCAGAGGCTTACAGGCTTTTGTTCAGACTTCCAGCTACAGAAAAACTTGATGGTCGTACAGAAACTACTCTATGGACCCCATACAACAAGCGCAATGTGTGGGGATGCATGTATTTGTCACAAAATTACCTGTGCTTCAGCAGCAGGGTAGGTCATGAAATTGATGAAAATTCTCAAACAATTTCAAGTTATAATATTTTTGTATGTTGTGAACTTTTGTTTGTTTTATATGTTTATTAATCCTTTGAGATATATTAAGTTTAAATTTCTGAGTAAATTAAGTCCTTCAAATTATTTATTTCTAAAAAATAAAATTTTCATTAATAAGTTAAATGTTCTTATTTCAGGTTAAAGGGTTGGTGAGTGTAGTCATTCCTCTACGTGATGTGATGCTTGTGGAAAAAGCTGAGAATCAAGCTTCCAATCCGTCTATTGAGAAATGTTTGTTGATTACTACCTCTAGAAGAGTGAGCTTCCTGTTCGCTCAAATTTTGGATCGTGATTTTGTAATGCAGAAGATTTCTGAATTATTAGCCAGAATAAGGACCATGAGCATGTTAGTATAGTAATTTTTTAATAATAAAAAGTTGTTTTTTCTCAATCATAAATTACTCATCTCCTTCGCAAAGAAATGGCAGCATGTCTTTAGTATGTATTTCCTATGCAAACATGTTTATGTTTCATATTTCCCTTCTTTTGATCCAGCCCAATTATAAACTCAGTAATTTTTCTCTCCACAGACCTCCACCCATTGCACCTGACATCTCTTTAGGAAAGAATTCTCCTACTGGAAACAAGTTTGGCGAAGGAGATGGTCCTTCAAGATGTAAGTCTTAGTGTCTAAAAACCAGTTCTTGAGGGTTTGGTCGATAACAAAAAAATGTTAAAAGTAGGGCTGATATAATTTAAATCGAATTCATCAAAATTCAACAAGTTGTTAAATGAATAAAATATCTGTTAATGATAAATAAAATTTATTTTTCTATAATTAATACTATTATAAGTAGAATATAAATCTGTGCATTTCTTCGTCGTCGTGTATATAATAATATAATAAGTCTTTTTGCTGAAAACACTATTTGTTCAAATAACTTTCACTGGCAGTCTAAAAATTTGTAGTAAATTAGAAATATTTAACTTATAACAAACACTAAGTGTTATTTTCAAAATATTGTAATATATTACAATTAAAAAATATTTGNAACACTAAGTGTTATTTTCAAAATATTGTAATATATTACAATTAAAAAATATTTGTAAGGAAATACAATTTTTTTTTATTTACTGAGAAGTATTTACCAAAATGAAATCATTTTCCATTTTTCTGTTTGCTAATAAAAAAATTTTCTTGAAAAAACTAAATTGAATTTTAAAAATCTCTACAAGATTTAAATCTGAAGTATATGATGGGTGTAGTCTAAACCATTTGTATTGATCCGTGACCATATGACATCATTGTTCAAGTGTATGATTTGTGTTGTAAAATTTATTAATGTATATATTCTTTTAATTTAATATTCATATTTATTATTAAATCAATGTTATTATTCATTAAATGTATTTTTGTATAACGTATTTATTTATTTATATTACTGATTTTTTTTTTTACTTCACTAACTTAAGCATTTCAATTGAAATATATTTTTTTTCTTTTAATGTCTGTATCATATGTCAGTTTTGACTGTTTAAATTTTAATTTGTAAAATGAGAAATAATATTTCTATTTTTGATCGTTTCTAATGTTATTGTTTTTGTAGTATCAAATTGGAAGGCACAACCCCCTTTGATGACACTTTTTAAACTTCCAAATGCTGTTCAGATGCGAATAACTCAAGAATCAAAGGAAAAAATGTGGGAAATGCACTTCACAGATTATGGAAGAGGTGTTACGATGTACCGTACCACAGAAGTTGCTAAGCTAGTCCTTCAAGGTATTCCTGATCAGCTTCGTCGGGAAGTATGGATGACATTTTCAGGTTTGTTGGTTCTATGTGAAACTATTGCTACAAGCTATTACAAATTCAATAGTTGAGTAGTGGATCGTATGACATTTAATATTCTTAGAACTTTTTATGTAATACATTAAAATTTGGGTAAAAATTACAAGTGTAACTACTTTGGTAAATTGGTGCCTTTGTCTACCTGTACCATCTACACTATTTGCTGGTAATTTTTCCATTACCAGAAAAGAGATAATTCAGGGTTTATTTTTTCATATTAATTAACAAAATCACTTTTTTTTGGACAACATATAAATTATCTATAAAAATTATTGATTGTTTTAAAATGATCATACAATCATCTGTTCTAATGGAATTAGCTAAGAAGGTTTGAAAGCCACAATCACGGTCGTTGTTGTGTTTGTGTTGATATGCAGCAACCAATTGTGAAAGAGGCAGCCGGAAGATACTTTGCTGGGAAAGTTTTTGAAAGGAATATCTCCAGATAGATCATGAGCTGTCAGTAGTATCATCAAAGCTAGTGAACAGACTTGACAATTTTTTGCTTTGTAAATTGCAGGGTAAACTGTGTGCAGAAATAAGGGGGTTACGGGTGGATATAGTGATCTAGAAAAGTTCCTCTATGGCTACATAAACAACACACTGGACTTAACATGGTCAATGAAGATGCATATAATACATTACTCTGAGATACAGTCATCAGATTATTGCGAGCATTTATATAGTGCTGCCACTTTTGCTCTGTGACAGGGGATGAAGAATTTCCAACAGCACCTTTCAAACTTCTGACAGGTTTTTCAGTTAGGAGTTCATATTTTTTTGTATCTATTAAATGATTTTCAAGTTTTCAATGTTTTCAAAATTTACCAATGTTTCAAAAATTAACTGGTTAATTATTTTAGTCTTTTTCTCAATTATATATTTTATCACATATAATGTTATGTGGGACTAAGTTGTGAAGAATTCTGTAAGATTATCATTCTTTGCCGAGTATGTTCTACGAGATGAATCTTGGATATTTGCTAAGCAATGTTTTAAATCTACTTCTTCCATAGTTGGTTACTCTTGTCGTCTTGTACAAATTTCCAGGAGCAATCAATGAAATGGCAACCAACCCTGGAGTGTATCAGTCCTTGGTGGAGCAGTCTCTTGGGAAGACTTGTCAAGCAAACGATGAGATTGAACGGGATCTTCATAGATCACTTCCTGAGCACCCTGCTTTCCAGTCTGAAATTGGAATAAGTGCCTTGCGGAGAGTCCTATCAGCATATGCTTGGCGGAATCCACAGATTGGTATGTGCTTCACATAAGTGCTAACAAATGTTTATATTAAACCCAAACTTAAATTTTTTGGTTTCAATTACTTATTTTATTAAATATGTATGTAGTAAAAATTACATATTTTGAAAAAAATTCTGATCATCATATTTTAAAATTCTTCATTTTAGAGGAAATTCATGTATCAAGTAATACTGATCCTTTAAATTCAATGAAGTTAATATTTCTGTTTCTTCCTCAAAATAAAAATGTCATGTATATTGTACTTATGTTAACTCAGGTAAATTTTAATGGAAATAAATATGTACTAGCAGAGTCTCCGTGGCTTTGATAATGTAATTTTGTAATATGTCCGCAACTTTTTTTTTCACATTCCCATTGATAGGCTGTGAAAATGTTATCCGTTAGTTGGAGGTTTGATAGTATTGGTGTGTACCCTAATTTCCTTATTTTCAGATGTAATTGATAAAAAGTTTGTAGAAAACACCGATTTCTTCCCTTGGGGGTGAAGTTTCATAAAATCCTTTTGGACTTAGTGGACATTTTCTATAATTTTTTGTGTCATGCTCTTCCCAACCCCCACCTATGGGGGTGTCATGAACCTTATGTGGTCTGAAGGGTATGTAATGTTATTGGAAATGTGATTATTCGTGTAAGAATACTAAAAAACCATGGTGTTGACCCTAAATAAATTCTTATGTAATTTTTACGTTTCGCACTTCCCACCTACAGCTTTATGGATACAGTGCGCCAATGTGATCCCAACTTGATCTTAATGGCAATAATCTTAGTTTAGTAATCTCATTAACCCTAAAAATATTGATCCGAAATACTTGTCATTTTTATTTCAAAATTACTTTCAATAATTTTTATCCAAAAACTCATTCCCCCCACCACAAGGGATGCTAGTTATGTTGTTCTTCCATGAGAGCTGAAGTTTGTTTTGCACAAAATCAGGATTTCACTATCAACTGACCAAGTCTCTCCCTTGGGCTTTGCACAAGCCGAAGATTATTTTCAATCTTCTGCATCATGACAAAAAGAACACTCCAGCTCCGATGTTGAGGGTATACTCTCACCTAATCCTCTACAAACACCGAGTCCATATCCCTGTGTTTACCGACGGGTCGAAGCAAGCTGATGGTGTCGGCTGCTCCGTGGTATTTCCCCGTAAGACTTGTGGCTACCGTCTAGGTGACTTATGCAGCGTTTACACCGCTGAGTGCTACGCCATATTGCGAGCATTGCGATCAACAAAGTGCTCCCGCGGATCACATTTCCTGATTTGTTCTGATTCGCTGAGTGCCCTTCAAGCAATCCAGAATATGTATCCGGCTGATAAGTTGATCCAGAACATCCAGGAAGTGCTTCTCTCACTGCAAGGTGATGGAAAGAACATAATGTTTTGCTGGATTCCCAGGCACATGGGTATCAGATGAAATGAGGAAGCAGACATTTCTGCAAAGTCGGCGTGGATTTCTCCACGATTCCAAAACGAGATCTCATAAATTCCATCGAGATGAGGATTCTGAGTGAATGGAGCAATGAGTGGCTAGCTGTTGAAAGGAATAAGCTCCAACTTATCAAATCTTCTGTTAAGTCGTGGAGCAGTTCCTGTAGGCCAGCTCGATGCAACGAGGTCTTGCTAACCCGCCTGCGCATAGGACATTGTCCTCTCACTCATAGGTATCTTTTACTACTTGATGATGAACNGGTATCTCTTACTACTTGATGATGAACCCGTTTGTGAGGAGTGTAGCTGTTCTCTGACAGTGCGTCACCTACTAACTGATTGCAGAAGATACTCAAGTATACGGAGACAAATTGGTCTGGCTGCAGATTTACCAACAATTCTCGGAAATGAAACGGTTAATGTTAATAAACTATTGAATTTTATGAGTAGATCGGGGCTCCTCCCACAAGTTCTCGGGAGGGTTTAAAAATTTGCATTCCTTTTTCATCTTTCCTGTCTTCTTTCTTTTCATCGTTCGTTTCTGTAATTAGAAAATATAATCTTTTTTCTTTTCTTTCATCTTTGTATTTAGATATTTGTTGATTTCAGGAGGGTTTTTCAGTGGGTATGGTCGAGATATTCGGCGAGTCCCACACACGGGGAAGAGTCACTACGGCTCTTCTCGATGGTGCGAAACTGCATTTTTCCCTACTTGCATGGGCTCGAATGACCTCGATGTTGACGAGCCCTAAAACCCCATAAATAAATAAAAAACTGACCAACAACAAAAAATATGGACCTGTCCTGTTCAAAAAAAATTTTCATGGCATCCCCTTCCCTAGGGGTTTATATGGGCTCATTGTGGACTTAGAAGTCTTTGGAAATGCCACTACTAATTTCAGTGGCTCCAAAATCTATTATCTCAACACTAGTATCGGTCATTTTTGTTTTTATGTAATAACAAAGGATTGGTCATTTATTATAATTTTTACATGTACCCTGTTCCTACCCCTACCCCATGGATGCTAGGGGGATATTCTCTCAAATGTGGAGTGATTGTGAACTTACTAAGAATCGGGGATATCCTTATCTATCCCAACAACATCAAAAAGAATGGTTTCTATTCGAATATACAATTTTTCCATTATTTCTACATGTCACCCTCTTCCCACTCTCTCCCTAGGGGTGCTAGGGATGTCTTACTCCTACAGGGTTTGTTGTCCAATAGTCAGTCATTGATGAATCAAGTTTGGGTGAAATTGCTCCAGGATACATACATGAAGCATTCTAACCCCCATCCCCAGTTAGAATAAAATCCACTTTCTTAACAAATTTCTAAAAGGAACCTACCAGCCAAATTTCAAATTTGTAGTTCCTGAGATTTTGTGACTTTCAGTCAGTCAATGGTATTTCTCTTTTATATTGATAGATAATGAAAATTTCAATTATATTTGGGGCTTCCCCATTGATGAAATTAAATAAAAAAATATTTTATTTTGATGAGAATTTTCTCAAGTAGGTGTGTTTACAGTCCTCACATGGAAGTAGCCAGCTCACTCTAAATTAAAAGGGTTGGTTCAACTATATTCTTACAGAAGGAAGATTGTTAAAGTTCAAATTTATGATGCACAGTTTGATTTATGAAATCAAGAGTTCAATAATAAAATATTACTCATGAAATATACATCATCAAAATGTTACAACAAGAATATAATAAATTAGAAGATAACTAAAACATTTTGTATCTTTTTGATCCCTGTATGAGGACCCACACTATCAGTCAAGGAAAATATTTCAAAAAGTCAATCTTTTGGTGGATTATCAAATTAACATTTCTTTTGAAGAGTATTCTTTTAAATTTGATTTGAATGATTTGTGAATGGTACAAATATTTTTTTTATTGCTTGCAGGGTACTGCCAAGCCATGAATATTGTGGCTTCAGTTCTTCTTATTTACTGTTCCGAAGAGGAAGCATTTTGGCAGCTAGCAACTTTGTGTGAGAATTTGCTTCCTGACTACTACAATACTAGAGTTGTTGGAGCTCTAGTTGATCAGAGTGTTCTTGATGATCTGACTGCAGAACATCTTCCAGACTTACATGTTCGTTTAGACGAACTTGGAATGATTAGAATGATCTCTCTTTCGTGGTTTCTAACTATCTTCCTCAGGTTTGTAACTTTTTAATAAAATAAATATACTGTTCATTGTAATTTCTTCCTTACAGTATTCTGAGAGGTTTTCTTAAGAAAAGGTTTAAAATTTAAAACAAGTTTATTCTTTAATAGATACTTTTATTATGTTTTCTAATGTAGTATTTCTTACTACTTGTTACAGCGTCATGCCATATGAAAGTGCTGTAAATATTATTGACTGCTTCTTTTATGATGGAGCTAAAGTGATCTTTCAGGTGAATTCTTCTCTTTATTAATATTTACAGCTTTCTGGCTGTTTATCAAGTGCTTATTATTGATACTAATACCATGTTTTAAAGCTAAAAAAATACTGTTACACCTTACTGACAAAGCTGTAATATCTTTGCTTTTTGTGTACTGCAGCAGAGGAGTACAATCAATCCTTAGTCAGGGTGAGGTTTTCAGCTGGAATTTCCCTCGTCCACATAAACAAATGTTGAATTAGTAAAGGGTGCTAATGATCTTGACGTTGACAAGCTGTAATGTCCTACAAAAAAATTGAATTAGTAACTTATGATTGACAACTTGATGTTTTGTTCCTTCAACCTTCCATCTGCCCTTTTGCTGCTGTTTACCTAGGAACAAGGGAAGTGGGTGCATGATTGGGAAAATTGACTGTGGAATACTGCAGTTCTGTTCTCTCCCTTGCGCAACCAGTTTTGTTCAAAAAAGAAAAATAAACATATTGATACCTCTATTCTAATACACTTTTTAATTTGCTATTTATCTTACTTAGGTGGCATTAGCAGTTCTTGAAGCGAACCAAGAACGTTTGCTTAACTGTCGAGATGATGGTGAAGCCATGCAGTTGCTCTCCGATTACTTAGAAGGAGTTTATAATGAAGAAATAAAAGACTGTGCTCTCCATAACAAAGATGGTGAAGCAGTATCTAAGGTTGGTTTATTAACTTCGATTTATTGTGACCAAAAAGAAGTCATGTGTTTGAGAAACAGGTGATGGGTGTGGTGTTTGTCTTTCTTCTGTTATGTTTGCTTGCTGTTAACATTCCAAACAGATTATTTCTGCATGTATGACATACTGAAAACAGTCAATGTAATGAGGAATATAATTTTTCTGACCTTCTGTTTCTAAAACAGAAAACGTTCACTTCTATTTGACAATATCTTCTTCTGATCAATTTCTCATGAAGACTCTTGTTAAAAAGACTTTTGTTGCCTTCCACTTTTAATCTTAATCATTACCACAACATTCTGCTTCATGTTTGTCTTCATAAGAAATTTGAATGCATTTCAGTTCCCAAGAGTATTTTTTCTGAAATGAGGTCTTCATCCTCAGTTCAGTTTCATTTTTTCTTGTTTTTGTTATTGAACAACAAAAGTATTATTTCTTCACAATTTTTTTCTAACAAACATATTTTTGATGAATTTATATTTTTTTGTAATTTTTTTCTTTCTTTTCTTTTCCCCTGGTTCATGATTTGATAGCCTATTTTTAAGTACTGTGTATTTGATGATTTCGGCCGTGTACAGCAACTGGGACGTGGTGTTCCGCAGAGTGTGTCGGTGCAGAAGCTCATCTACGATGCCTATACTCACTATGAAGCTCTGACTGCCAGTACGATTGAGAGGCTTCGGCTCAAGTACAGACTTCGAGTTGTGCAACAACTGGAGGATGGCGCAGGACGAAATGTAGTTAGGAGCATTGTTGGAGATGGCTATTTTTCCCACGATGAATTACAGGTGAGAAGTGGCAAAGCGTAATATATTCATAATATATCCTGAAAAGTCTCAATGAAACATTTTGACTACTAAAAACACGCTTGAAATGAATATTTTCTTTAATCATTGGTAAAGCATCATTTTATTGTCTTTTAGATTGTGATCACTGTTTCTATTTAAATCTCAAACTTGAAATTGAGATTGATGTGAAATTTATTTGATTTGAAAGAAAAGATTTTGCAACATGGTGTTTCCTAATATTGACATTTCCAATTTGAGAATTAATTATTAGTTAATTTTCTTAAATTATCATCAAGAATATGCTCCTCACAAATTTTATTTTTTGTAACATTTACCATGTTTTTTCATGTTGCAGGATCTGCTGAGTCTTGTGCGAGAAGAACTCATGAGTAACAACAGACCACCTGTAGACAGGTTTGATCCCACACAGCCTCCGTATGAAGCGTACAAAGTAGATTTTGAGCTTTTCCGTCTTCTATTTATTGGGCTATCTCCATGGGGCCATGGATCTCAGGCAGAATCTTTAGCTGCCCGTTTATTTAGGGTATGGAACCAATATATTTGTCTGTGTTCTTGTTGTCTTCTCTGTTAGTGTTATATTCAACAGCTTGTATGCCTCATGTTTATTTCAAGCAATACCTTGCTAATTCAATCTTAAATGCTCACTGAAAATATTTATAGCACAAGTTAATAAGGAGAATATTCCATTATTCAATTAATTATTTCAAATCAATAACAAACTTTACTTATTACTTGTAAGTTCATTTAGTGCTTCAATGTTATTGAAAGAAAAGTTTTAATCCTAATTTCTTTTGTAGCTTATGGATAAAAATGGAGACAGTCTTCTTAACTTCCGAGAAGTGGCTGCTGCTCTTGGAATGATGTGTACTGCTGATCTTACCCAGCGCCTGAAACTACTTTATACCCTGCATTTGCCTCCACTTCTTACTCCGGCTGAACTTGAATCCCCTACTAATTCTGGTGAGTTTTATACCCTGTAGTTCATCTGCCTTTCATTAGATAAAGATGTATGTATGATAAGAAATTGTGTTTTGCTATAATCATTCCATTTCCTTAGGAAAAAATTAATGTAAGCTCAAGAGAAAATATTTCATCGCTATTTAGGAGTTAGGAATTGTATTTTATAGCTCATATAAATTTGAGTTTCAAAGCATAGTATATCAAAATTTCAACATACTTGAAGTTTTGGCTATGAATTTTTCAACTAGAAAATCTTCTCTGCAGAGACAGGTGCTGAAGTAGCAGCTGAAGCCACTGATTTCTTTGAGAGCATGGAGCAGAGTGTGACATCTCTCGAGTCTATGTCAAGTCACACAGAGGATTCTGCTCGTGAACTGGAAGAGCGACCGAGCAGTGTTTCCAGTCAGCACAACTACTTGCGTATGTATCAGCCTGGAGGTCAAAATATTCTTTCTTGAAGGATTTTCCTAGAACTAAGAATGAAAAGTTGGTAGTTATATTGTGAAGGAATTCTAATACCTTACAGATTGAAGAAAATTCCTTTTGAACAGTATTAATAATAAATTAATTTCAAAATTACAAAAGAACAACTTCAATGAATGCACTTTCACAAACACGCTTTCAGGGACCTCATTCCTCCATCTTCGGATGCCTGTAACTGATCTCCGCTATCGGTTCAACATGGTAGTGATTGGATTTATCAATTCTTTGTTGGTCCCTGAAAGTTAAACAATTCTAAGCATTTTTTATTTGAATTCCTTGGTAAAATCTAGCATAAATCATCCATTTCTGATCATTTTCAGGACCAAAAAGTGTAACTGGCTGTTTGTATCAATTTTTGAAGTGCTTTTTTTTTCATTTCTATATATTAAGGAAGTTTGGAGCATGTTCTAACTGAAATGTAAATTTTAGTGAAGTCTTTATGATGTAATAAATAAAATTTAATTATATTTTGACATATAACAACTGACAATTATAAAACAATTGATTATATATTCCACCCAGGTGAACAATCCTGGGAAGTTAGGAGTACAAATAGTTTGAGATCACTTGTGGAAGCACGAGACAGTCGACCTGACTTGAAGACCGTTCCAAGAATGTCACAACCTCACTTTATTATGTTGTGGAAAACATTGTATGATATGTTCCAGGCACAGCCTGAAGACCAAGAGTTATTCCATTCTATTGCAACAGTTGGTGAGTGTCTAGGCTACTTCGGTAAAAATAATCTTGTAGTTAGTAAAAGAAGTTTTTATTTAAATAAAGAAATTGATTGTCAGAAAGCTGTACAAACTGCATATGACAACATGGAGGACAATAAACTAATTTACTCTCCGGAAGCAAGCTAAGGACCATCCCATCAACTCTGATTTACATGTGGTAGATGGCTTGTGGGTGGAATTGCTAATTTTAATATAATGTATAGGAGTGTATTACTAAATTTATAAAAACATTAGCTAATAAAATGAGACTTTCATTGCATTAATGGGTCAAAATTTTGATACATTATAAGCAAGATTGTNCTTACAAGGAATTTTTTTTTTTTCAGACTACGACCTTGTAGAAAACTGTTCTATTTTTCTGTGTGAATGTATGGAAAAATTGATAGATTTTATATTGATTGATATTTTATGAAGCTGTGCTTGTTGGTGGTTCACCTAGTATACTGAAAAATAAAACTTAGAAGTAAAATAATACCTTGCATACTACAAGTCCATTAGTTCATCAAATAAGAAATATATTTCAAATTCCCTTTCCTCATGTGATTTTCAAACATTTTTTTCTCATCCTAAAAAATTGTTTTAAAAGACATAATGCAAGATTCTAAAGTTTTGCCACTCGGCCTTTTAAAAATAATTATCCATTCTATCTAAATTTCAAAATATTCCTGATCAATGAAGCTCCTGAAATAAGAGGGAAAGTAATGGAGCATTCTATCATAAACATATTTACCAATTTTAGTTCATTCATATAAACTCCTTAGTATTGAGGAACTTAATCTGGGTCTTAATGGTGCTAATTGCTAGGAAGGTAACCTGTCTTAAGCTATCAGCCTCAAAATATTGACCAAGAACCAAATGATTCATCTGCCAATCTACATTCCCGATGAAATCATGAAGAACTTGCCTGATTTTTGTGGCAGGCTCCATGTTAACTACAGCAGATTACCTTCCTAGCAGCTTGTACAATTTAAATGTGGCTTATAACATGAATAAATGCAAAATTAATTAATATTGCGTGTAAATTTATTTACTTCTTTTGTCACATAGGTACACTGCTACTCCAACTAGGGGATGTCGGCAAAAAATTTTACATGGAGAAAGAGGAGTCCTCTGATAGTTTAGTAGATGCTGCTGCAGCCCATCTCCCCTCAAAACAAACTACACCTACTGAACCGGTAGTTATGTTTTTTACAGATATATCCTGGAGTTCCTTGTTGTTGTTTTGTTTGTTTTTGTTTATTTACATTAATTAAAAGAAAAATGTATTGCTTACTTCTTTTATGTAAGTGAGGATATTTGCTTGGAGTTAATTAGTATGTATTTTCAGATTTCACTTTCTTTGTTCCTCTAAAGTAAAGCCACTTAATAAATTTCTGTATCATACTTCGAAAGGGTTTTTTCTCATTCAATTGTTAAGAATATTTTTTTCAAGTTTTTACAATTTCAGATCACCTACACGAGCACAACGTAAAACAATAGTAATTAAGTACTGAATTATGCAAAAATTAATTCCAATCTCAGTGTGCCTTCACAGTAATGAAACAATAAATATACTACAGCATGTATTGTATTACTAATATTTTGCTTTCTTATTTGAAATAATTTTCTGAACTGAAGATATTTCATAATCAATTTGTATTATAGACATTTTAAGTGTCATAATTTTTTTATACTGTTGAAGACATATTGCTTAAATTTATGTACTGATTGCAGGCAGCAGACAAGAATGGTAATCCTGGTGGAGGCCCAGATCCACATTGGGCAATCACAGTTGAGCAATTTCTAGCCACTGTTTTAACTGGGGCTCCAATTGTGGAGTTTTTCAGTCGTCCGACATCCTTATCTGAAGGAATCAGTCGGTTAAGGGGTAGACGCTTTACACGTTTACAAAGTCTCACCGATACGCCATACATCAAGGTGTGAAAAGCGATCATACTAGTTTTCAGTCATCTGGTTATTCTACGATTTTGTAATCTGTGCAAACATTTAAGCTGTTTCTGCTACCTCAGAATTTTTATTTTCCCAGTTGTGGGGAAATTAGATTTGCTGATGTACGAATAAGTGTGCACACAGTGAAGCTAACTGTGTCTTATCAATGTAAAATGTGCCTCATGCATTTCTTTAGTTACGCTAGGCAGTGTTGTTATTTTCTTTTCAAGCCAGTATTTCTGCCAAACGACTGTATTATTTTGTAGAATCCCTTCCATGTCTTAAATAACTGTCAACTGTATTGTAATGTACATATTGTGAATCTTTGTTGCTAACTCGTTTTAGTATAAGTAGATTTAGTCATTTTTATGAGATTAATTCTTAATAAAGTTGGAAAATTTATTGGCTTGGATGTGTATAAATTGTGTATCTTTGGCAAGGGTCCAAATGTGTAAAAAAATAAAATGTATATTAATTCCTATTCTATTTCGTTTAATGAAATAATTCCCTTCCCTTCTTTTCTATATCCAACTGATCCTTACAAATTGCGAATGGATTCCATAAAAGTATTAAAAGACATTGCCCAACGATATATCAGGACAACTTATGACAATTCTCTTTTGCAGCAAATTTTACAACACAGGAATAAACTAAAATTTCTCTTTTGGTTTATCAAGAAGAAAAAGTACATCTTCCTCTAAAATTCTGCCAAGATCTATGAAGGTCAAATGTCAATATTTGTAAAAATTGGCCAATAAAAACTTAGAGGTATTCCATNTATTTGTAAAAATTGGCCAATAAAAACTTAGAGGTATTCCATTCATAAAAGTATAATTTTTTTTTTTTGTATTAATTTAAGCTTCAGTTACCAAGTTGTCTATTTTCACTTGCTCAAATTATTATAATTATATAAAATATTAGAAGCTCAATAACTATAATATAATGTTCAAGGATTTCAACATAAAGAGGCTAGTAGTTACACTGCACTGCAGATACTTCAAATGAATCATAGCTTGCAGTAAGTTTGAAATAAGGGAATGTACAATAGATTTATCTAATAACCACAAGAGTAGACCAATGTTGTCTCTTATCTACATTACTCTTTTTTCAAATTGCAATTCATAAATCTTTTGATGGAAAATCTCAAGGCTATTTCAACTAAACTATTACTTGTAAGGCCAATGCTAATGAAAAGACTTTCACATAGATCTGCTAATCAATGCAGCCAAGACTGTGGAAATAAGATTAAATACAAAGAGAAAGCACAATATTCTTTTGTGAGAGGGATTAGTTACACAGGAGTCCTCTTTCACTTACTTGGGAAGTGTCGCAGAAAGCAGTGACACTGATCAAGATGTTAGGAATGATATTGAAAAAGCAAGAAATGTCTTCCCAATATGAAGTTGCAATGGCAAGTGTTCAAATCTCAGCAGAGAAGCAAAAATACGACTCTTTTACACGTGTAAAATATTTTGCTGTGTAGATGTCAAATTTAGTAAATGAGAACTGAAATCCAGGAGGAGGTTATTAATTTTGACAATCATTATCCAACACATGTGTAACCTACATATGTGTTGCACACCGTATCAAATGACACCTATGGAAACCAACTAATTAGCATGCCATCCATGTGGAAATTCAGAGATGTTAGTTTGGCAGGAAACATATATATAAGAATATATTAAGCCCAGGAAGGGCATGAGAATATTTTTAATTAAAAAATATCAAATCTCTGTTTTTATGTTCCTATCAATTAATAGTTTGTGAAATGAACTGATTACAATTCGCCAGTCTTTGCCACAAAATTACACAAAAATGTTGAAAACTACACAAAAGTACAATTCCATTGAAACAGCAGTTGTAATAAAGGGGGTGGGGGGAAAGGCATATCAAAAATAAATCCTAAGCATACAATTTTATTACACAGTATCAGTGAAATCGAAGACTTTACTTTTATGTTATATTAATATTGCCAGTTCCTGGTGTGAGTACCAACACAAGAGTAGGTAAGTTGTAACATGTCTTACTTAAGTTGGTCATTTCTTTACAAGAGAATTATTTAGTTGGTTCTTTAGGATTTGGATTAAGTTAGGTAGACACTGAATAAAATATTACACTATTTAATAAGATTCAATTTTTGGAAATGCCAATTAATGATAAAACTAGAAAATACTATTGTTTCTCTTGCTTAAATTCTAAAAGAAGCCAAAATTACAGAAACATGTCACCAATATAACCAAACTAAAAGAACACCAAAATTACAAACCAGTCATGACATAGGCAAAAATAATACAATTGCCAAAAACTTGAACTGCACCCAGAACCCCTATACCACCAGATCATCAATATTCACCTCAACCAGTCGTGCAAGGTTAATCAAATTTCAAAACTCTGTTAAGGGACAGAATCTCACTGACAATATAACTAGAGATGAGAAAAAATCGCTAGTCGTGATCATTGCTATTTTTCCGCAAAAATTTGGGAAAAACATGAAATATCTGCAAAATTAGTCAATAAGCAAAAAAAAAGAAGGAAAGAGTGATGGAAATGGGGAATTAAATAAGAAAAAACTAGTCAAATTTGGTATTAAAAAAGGCATTTAAAAATATGAAAATGCTAATATTCATATACCTCATAGCCTCTCCGTGGCTCCGGTGTTAGCGTGCTCGCTCATCAACAAGTCATCCCACGTTAGTAATTCCCAGTGGGGCCAGAAAAATTTGTTGCTTTTTATTTCTATGTCTCGGTTCATATAATTGTGGGGTATGAAAGTTCACCCTCTGCGGCTTAAAACTGCAGTTCTATCTAGATGCTGTTCCCCTGAAAATGTGCCACCATGTGTCTAGTGAGTAAACTCACACAGAACTGAGCTTCACTAACACCCATAATCGTGGTCCTTAGTCGGCTGAAACGAGAAATACATACGTACGTACATACTTACATGATATTAGACGTCCATCGATGTCGATGCTGTCTGGCTTTGAACTGATCCTCTGCAAGATGACTTTTGAGTCCTGCCTTTGATATGAAGCTTCTGCGGCGTGCAGGACAGGGCAGTTCATCGGTCACTGGTGACTGACGGCGATGGTTGTAGATTAGGTTGAGAACTCGTAGAGGCGGTTGTTGTGTTATCTCGAGGCAGCTTAAGAGGTTTTAGAGTATTTGATAGGGTGTTAGGATGACGATGTCTTTTACGGCTTGTGACTCCAGCTTTCGATTTTGAAACGTGGCCGAAAAATTCACAGGTTAGGGCACTATTGTTTTGAGTTATGGGCACTCTATCCTTGTAGGTTTGTGACCTGTGCGAACTAACATATTGGCGGCCTTTCCTACCTTCTCTTTTGAACTCGCAAAGTGGACACTTCCATTCCCACTGGTCTTGTTCCTCGTGTTGGACTTACCTTTTCTGTGCGGCTTGTTGAATGTTTTTGTTATGTTGTTTCTGAATGTTTGCATGTATTTTTAAACGCCAAAGGTTTCTGTCTGATGCTATGGATCTCCAGTCTTTTTCTTCGATTTTCAGGAGTTTAAAGTCGTTTTTTATAAGGTCTGTCCAGCGTTTTTTGGGTTTCTGCTGGGGTCGAGTTCCTTCACGAAGTTGAGAGAAAGCAATTTGATGGGGAATGCGGTTAATGGACATACGGCTGAGGTGACCTGCCCATCGGAGGCGTCGAATCCGGATAAGTTCATCAACTTTCAACATATGTTTGCTTCAGGACCTCTTCGTTCGAGATCATATCTTTCCAGCTGATTTGAGCTATAGATCTCAGGCATCTCATGTGAAAAGAACTCAGCTCCTCTACATGCTTTGCTTATAGGGTTCAGCATTCAGATGAGTACAGCAGAGCGCTAAGGACGATGGTGTTATAGATCTGGACTTTGCTTTTGAGGTTGAGATTGTGAGGCATCCAGACCTGGTTGTATAGTTTGGCAAAAGCTTGGTTTGCTGCAGCAATTCTATTCTTTATTTCGCAGGTAATGTCTCCATATTTTGTAATCTGACTTCCTGGATATTTAAAGGTGTCGACATCTTTAAGAGTGTTATAGTTGATCTTAATTGATCTGGGCAGACAGTTCACGAACATTACCTGTTTTTTTGACATTAACACTGAGACCAAATGATTTAGATGCTTGTGCAAATGCGTTAACTGTTCTGCACGAGTTTTGGCAACGAGAGCAGCGTCATCTGCAAACATCAGCTCACCCAGTTTGGAGAATTTTACTTTTGAGGTGGATTTGAGACTCTTTTGTTAAGAATGTTGGTGTCGCTGCGGAAGGTGATATCAATTCCCGTTAAAAATTACACGTAAACTTCTGAAAATCGCGAAGAAAATGTTTTNAAAATCGTATCAAATCCTCAGGACATCGCAAGTTTGTTTAATTCTTACTTCTCAGAAGTTGGTAAAATAACGAACTCAATATATCCAAATCAATGTCCTCCAATTATATCCACCCACGTACCCAATTCTATGTTCACTTCTGAAACTAACGCCAGTAAAGTCATGAGAATCATCAGTTCATTAAAAAA
>NNCF01126718.1:131284-172422 GCA_002313205.1 Laupala kohalensis | reverse complement strand
TTTGTCTAGGGGCGTGTTTATTGTAACAATAAATCGTGAATTTAGTGTTTTTTCAACTCTTATGATTTTTAAACACTATACTCAGAATAATCTATAGTTCGATAATAACTTTTACATGTAAATTTACAAACATATTTGCGTAAAATTACAAACATATTGACATTATATATGTATTATAACTCGCAGCTACCTTTTTATCATATTTAGGAACTTTTGCTGAAATTTTTGAATCCGCCTCTGCCTTAGGGCCCTTGATCGGAATTGATGGGATGGTCCCTTGCTTGCTTCCGGAGAGTAGATTAGTTTATTGTCCTCCACGTGGTCAAACGCAGTCTGTACGGTTTTTTGACAATAAATTTTTTATTATCACTTGTTGCTTTCAATTTGGTCATTATGGCTTGGATGTATAGAAGGAAGAGGGTGGGGGCTAACACGCATCTTTGCTTCACGTCTGTTTTGTTTTCAAAGGAATCGGAGGTCTATCCGTCTACCAGAACTGATGAAGTCGTCTCATGATGCAACAGTTTTTAAATTGTCAGTATGTTGGGGGGGAGGCAGTTTATATGTTTAATGATTTTAAAGAGTACGTTTCCATCGACAGAGTCGAAAGCTTTCGATATATTCACAAAAACTATACACGCTTGAGAGTTCTGTTCTAGAGTTTTCTCTATAAGTTGTCTTGCAGCATTTACCATGTCGATGGTTGACCGATTGCCGCGAAAACCGCACTGAGTTTCATCAATATGAGATTCAATAAATGAAAGGAGACGATTGTAGAGAATATAGTAGTTTTCCAGGTACTGACAGCAGGGAAATTCCTCGGTAGTTGTCGCATTTTCGATTGCTCCCTTTTTTTGTGAACCGGGACAACAATTGCATATTTCCAGTTTGAGGTATATTCTTTTGTGTCCATATTTTGTTGAAGAGTAAGTGCAGAATTTTGAAGAGTTGTGAACTTGTTTCTTTTCCTCCTTTAAGAAGTTCAGCTGTTATGAGGTCTTCTCCCGGACTTTTGTTATTCTTTAGCTGGTTTAGAGCTTTTGTTATTTCGATCTCAGTTGGTGCTGTCATTTGGCAACTGCACTCAGCAGTGTTGACAGAATTTGTAAGAATTTCAAGATGGTCTAAGTCTATTTGAGCATCTTGATTGAGTAAATTAACAAATTGTTCTTTCCACCGGGAAAGTTGCTGGTATCTTTTTCAATGTGCATCCTTGGTTGTCTTCTATGATGTTTGATAGGGCCGATGATTTCTTTGATTGATCTATAAAGATTGAAGGAATCATTGACGTTCATCAGTTTGTAGTTCATCAGTTTTTTGTATCCAGCATCTCTTAATGTGCGGACTTATTTTTGGCACTTTTTGCGCACTAATACATACTTCTTCTGCCTTGGTGTTGGATTTGCCAAGTGTTTATTGTGTTTTTTCTCTTCTTTTCCAGTTCAATTTCAATAGAAGTTTCCGACTCATTAAACCAATCAGACCTTTTATATTTCTTTGTGCCTAGGACATCTGTGGCAGCTTTAACTGTAGTTTCTCTTAAATTTTTCCAAATGGTTTCTACGTCTTGGTTCTCTTGCAGCTATATGTTAGCATATATTTCTCATTGGTACTGCATCTGAATAGTTTCTTCGTTACAAAGTTTTTGCGGCTCTTCCTTTGGACAGGATGGTATTGTCGTAGCTTCAGCTTTATTACCGCTATAACAAGTTTGTGATCAGTTTCACATTGAGCTCCTCTCATGAATCCACATCTTAGAACATTTTGGGCACTCTTGGCTCTTGTGATCGATATGGTGCCATTGTTTATTTCTAGGGTGCTGTCAGGTTGTTTTGTATTTGTCTTTCTGTTGGAATAAAGTGTTTGTAAAACGCAGGTTAAGTAAAACAGAGTTTTAATAGTCGTAGTCCGTTTTCGCTTCGTGTTCCAACGCCATGCGGCCCAATTGCATCTTCCATCTCATCTTGTCTTTTTCCAACTCTTGCGTTAAAATCGTCCGCCAAGAATATTTCATGTTTCTTAGGTATCTTTTCTATTACTTCTTTCAACTCTTGGTAGGTTTCAATGGTGTGAGTGTCAGCATTTAGTGTTGGAGAATAGCATTCAATAAAAGTTGTCTCAGTATTGACTGAGTATTCTTACGCTCATCAGGATTTCGTTATAACAACAGGGGTCATATACTATGCCTTTTTTCAATAGTTCAGTACATACACATAATGCGATTCCCTAGTGATTGTAGGCTGTCCTCACACCCGGACCACAAATAGGTATAACCGGCATTTCTTTCTTCTAGCTGACCAGAATTTGTTAGGTGGGTTTCTTGTTGTGAGGCTATTACGATATATCGTTTCAATTCTCTGGCAATGACTGCTGTCCTTCTCTGGATGTTTGTAGAGGATTTATGTTGTGGATCCAGCAGTGTTTTGATGTTCCACGATGCAATTATTAGTTTATTGTTTCTATCTCTATTTCTCTTATTTCAGAGATGCAAGCTGTCTACTAATGTTGGAATGCCTCCCTCAGAATCCATGAGGCTGACGGGATCTGAAGAATCCATGTGAGATTGGCTCACCTGGGGTAATAATTCCATGTTTCGTTCTCAACATGTTTGACAAAAAGGGTTTTTTGTAAAACCTTTTTTTACCTTTGTAATACCTCATGTTCAAAGCAGTTGCAATGAATTGTTTAAAGTGGTCCAAGTTTGCAGCCAGTTACACCGTCAATCCTCCACTCGATACGGCTCAGTAGCAAGCTAAATGAGGTCGTAGTAGCGGATCTGGTTTATCTTCGGAGTTTCTTTCTCCTAACCTAAGGTCCGAGACTGCTTATTTGAGTAAACTCTTATTCACAGCTAACCATCTTTACTGAGTTTTAAGATGGCCGTCCATTATCCGCCACCTATGACCCGCCCAGTAGCTGAGGCTTGGCCTGGGACACACATACATACAAATACGTAAGTTATGAATCGGTCAATGCGTGTTCACCCATCTCGGACACATTGCGGAGGTTGGGCAATCCGCTAACTTAACAAGGAAATGTTCCAAGAGTATATCGAAGGTATCTACGCGATGAGCGAAATGTGGTCGCTCAATATTTTACAGCGAAAATGAGCAAAGCATGTGATGTAGCCATGCCACGTCTTAGTGGGAAATGCTCAAATCGCAGAGCGGTGTACTGGTGGACGACAGAGATCGCAGAGTTGAGGACAATGTGCAATAGGCTAAGAAGAGTCGCACAAAGAGCCCATAGAAGGAATCAACAGACAGCGATGCAAGCTTCAGAAAATTATAAACTGGTAAGAGAAACTCTTCGCAATTAAATCAAACAACGGAAAGGAAAGTGCTGGAAAAATGGCATAAGAATAATGGTGGAATACCAAAAGATAATGAGACCCTACTCTGTACAGTAGCCACGCTATTTCCAAAAGGAGAATCCGGGACGACGTACCCAGAAATCAGAGAGGAGGTACCACCATTCCAACTTAATGAGTTGAAGAGGCCGCAAAGACTGAAAAGTGGCAAAACGCCTGGACCTGACGGCACACCGAATGAGGTACTGAAGATTACTGCGTTACGTAGACCTGACCAGCTACTTGATCTATTTAACACTTGTTTAAAAGGATATTTTCCAGATCCATGGAAAAGACAAAAGTTAGAGCTCATACCATAAGGGAAAGGACTGGATCCAAAAGACCCATCTGTTTACATACCTCTGGGAATGCTCGATAGCACAGGAAAGCTGTATGAGAGAATGATTCTGAGTAGAATAGGATAATGCTTAGATGAAAATTGACGTCTTTCGGAGAAGCAGTTTGGCTTCAGGAAAGGAAAGTAAACTATGAATGCAGTTCACGAGCTCCAATTGGAAGTGACTAAGACATCTAAATTGCCACCTAGCCCTGGCAGTTTTTGCGTAGTGATTATTCTAGATGTAAGAATCGCATTTAATTCAGCTAATTGGGAAGACATCTCACTTGAAGGACATATTCCGAAGTATTTACTGCGGGTTGAAAGTAGTTACTTGGAGGAAAGATGCCTGCTGGTACAAACAGACAATGGAACAGCAACCATAGAGCTATCATCCGGAATTGGGCAAGGGTCCGTCCAAGGAGGCACGTTGTGGAATAGTCAGTACGATGACCATCGTTTACATCTTCCAGAAGGGGTAAAGACGGTGGGTTACGCCAATGATGCAGCCATGATAGCAGTTGCAAATACCACGGAAGAATTGGAATGGAAATGTAACGAAGCCTTGGTAACAGTTGCCTTGTGGATGAAAAATGGTGTTCTCAAACTCGCTCCTCACAAAACGGAAGCGGTATTAATCACTAAGAGACGCAAGTATAACCTACCCCGTCTTGAAATTGAGACATTCCATCAAATTCCAGGAAAACCTTCGTTACTTGGGTATATGGATGGACAGGAAATGGAGTTTCCGGGAACATATCAAGAAGGCGTCTGCCAAAGCAAGTGGTATTGGCACAGCTCTACAACAACTAATGCCAAATATCGGCGGTCCAAAACCAGAGAGATTACTGCTGACCAGCGTGGTACATTCAGTGTTACTCTATGGATCACCAATATGGGGACATCACGCCCTTAAAAGAATAATTAAGAGACACATGACGTCTGTCTAAAGGAAAATGGCTTTGAAAGTCATTTATGGATATCGGACGATATCGACAGGAGCTGTTTTGGTATTGTCTGGCATCCCACTCATCTGGTTGTAAGCAAAAGAAAGGGCGATAATGTGGGAGAAGCGAAACAGAGTAGGCACAGACAAAGTTCTTTGACAGAAGGTGAAAGAAGCCCGCGGAGAGTTGAATAGGGAATGGCAAGCCGAATGGGACGCGTATCCGAAAGGATGGACGCTTCCATTGATCCCTAAGATTGAGTGGTGCACGCGACGGCATGGCCAATTAGACTACTACCTCACGCAAGCCATCAACGGACGTGGGTGTTCTGGGGCATACCTGCACCGTATGCACAGACGAATGAACCCAAGCTGTCAGAGCTGCGGAGCGGAACTGGACGACCCAGAACATGACATCTTTGCATGTCCCACATATGAAAGAGCATGCATGATAGCCGCTACTGAAATAGGATGCATTCTGCAATCTGATAACCTTTTCACTCAAATGATGGAAACCCCGGAGAAATGGGATAAAGAGGCGAGTTTAATTCGACACATCATCATTAAGAAGGGGGAGGAGGCAGAATTGCAAAGCGGAGAAGAGTGAAGTTCACAGAGAAGAAAAGTGACGCTCCTGAACCCTTAATCCTAGCACCTGAGCAATAGGCGGAAGGGGCGGGGGAGTAGGGAAAGTGCAACCACCGAGGGAATCCATATGGATCATAATAGGCCCCACTGAAGGAATTTTAACGCGGTTCCGGTGGGGATCCTGGTTTCATAGGGCCACTGGTCAGGAGCTTGCTCCTTCCACGTCCAGCAAAAATAAATATACATGTAGATCAGATGCTATGAAGGCACACAACTGCCCTTTTTCACTTCAAACAAAAATATGTACTTATCAGAAGGGCGCTGATGTGCATTTCATTTCTCTATTGTTTTGTCAAAGAACAAGAGGTTTTTGGACACATTTTGCCCTTGCATGGTTAAATCAGCAGTAAAATATGCATTCGATTGAGTAAGAATTACGGTATTGATTCTGCAGGTGCTAACTGGTTAAGAATTGTATTTTTATCAATGCAAGTCTGTTGTGACAAAGAACAAACTAAAAAAAGGATAATGCTTTATTTTTTGTTTGAACAGCATTTTGGTAAATGTTGAAACGCTTTCCCCAGTTCCCTATCGATTAACCTAACTTCAACATTATCATTCTTCATTATTATCAGCATAAGCAGATCAGCAATGCAGCATCTTCTCATCTTCAGCCCACACACTCAAGAAGTTCTTGGAGCTGAAATAGATTCATCCTCCAATCAGCACTTGATTTTAAAATCCACTGCAAGTTGATAAAAAAAGTATTTTATCTAAACAAAAAAGTTGCGTTTAGTAATAATGTCTCAAGCCCTTTTAGAAGCTTAGGTTGTTTATGAGTTATTTCCTCTTCCTTCTGTCTCTAGCTACAGCTCTCCGCTCACTCCAACTTCTTTGTCTCTCTGGTTTTATGCCCTGAACGTGGCTTCTTCCCACGATTCCTTATGACACTTCCTCACAGTATGGCCAATCCAACCAACTTTCCTATGTCGTATTTACACATTTATATATCCATTAACTATCATTGGATAATAACATTGGTCACCATACATATCAAAGAATTATCTTAGTTTCCCTACTGATGGGGCTAGCCAGCCACATTTTGCGAAACCTGTAGAAACTCTCTGTTCCCTTTTGAATTCTCTTGTCCTTTATGCTATTCCTAGTGTTTTTTACACTAAAGATATATTACTACCCAGGTAGATAATACTTATCTATTTGATTTCCCAGAGATTTATTAGTTGTGAAACCACATGTCTAAACATTAAATTCTGGGCCAATGCTCTCGACTCTCATACTTTATCCTGTATATCATTCCATTTCAGCTATATGAGACATATCAGCATACAATAGACCTTCCAAGGATTGTGTTAATTTCCATGATATGTCCCTGTTTTCCAGAGAACTCTACCAGACACTAATGGCAAAATAAGACAATTCTGCTGTACTCCTGAAGACGTCTGAAAGTGTTTTTTTTTTAATTGGTCATTCAGTCATGTTCCTTACAGGAATCCAATATATCCTTGGTGATTATATATATGAAAATGTTCAGCCAGATAACAAATAGCTAGTCCACTTTCTTAACTGTAATAATATAATGTTATATGTTAAAACTACAATCTAGGATTGTAAGAATTCATAACCTTCTCTTTAATTTGAAAAATATGGTAAATTTTCAATACACTTTTTAAAAAAGCTTACCAATAATTTTATAAATCTTTCATGTTACCATAGAGCTATGACATCAGTTACTTTAAAACTTTTTTAGAATAAATAACTATCCAGATTGTTGTTCCAATGATACCAAAACAAGTATCAATTTCATTAACATGAATTTTTATCTTTTCTTTTAAACAATTTACAATTGAATGTTTTTAGATTGACAAGAAGAAAGAATGGGTTGAATTTACATTCAAAATTTACAAACAAGTGTACCATCAAATGGTTAAAAGTGTAATTGTTATGAATTGTTTAAAAGAAAAGAAAAAAATTATATTAATGGAATTGGTATGTGTTCATTTTATAAGTTTTTTTCTTGAAAACTAAAGCCAATATTAAAATTGTTCTAAATATATTCTAGTAAATGTAATAAATTTTATTGAGTAACCAAAAATTTTCTATTTGATTATCTGACAGCCAAGTCAGTCTCTTTATAAAATGGCTGTAAAAATTCGGCCAGATGATAAATAGTAAATCCATTTTATTAGCTGGTGGCCGGCCAAGCACTTGATAAAGAAGCTGAAAACCTTCAGCCATTTAATAGAATAAATGTTTCATTTCTTATCAGCCAGCTCTTTATATAGAGGTTGATTTTACTACTGGGCTGCAACACGTATTTGACAACCCCAATGACAGTCTCATTTCTCCTTGAGTTCTCCATATCCACTATCTCTTCTCAGAGTCACAAGTTATTGCAAAATCCATGAAGCCTGTCATGGAAATGAGGGATAATTTAAACTCTTTGGACTGCTCAGTAATTATGCGAATTGTATTTATTTAATCTATACAAGATAAATTTGGACTAAACCTTGCTTCTTCTGAACCATACTTGTTTCTAATGGTTCCGTATCAAAAACATTTTTGTATACATTTATCAGTCAATATTAGTTAAGTTATACCTCCCCAGTTCTTAGTTAGTCAAGTCCCATTTTGGGATTAAACTGAACACCTATTCTGCAATCACATGGAAAATACTCTTCTTTCCAGATGTCATGAAACAGTGGGTAAAGATGATCTGCAGACAAATTATGGTCAGATTTAAGAATTTCAGCAAGTATATCACCTATATCTGCAGCTTCCTCATGTGTCATCACTTTCACTGCTTGCACTATCTCCCTCCTTGAGGAAGGTCTTTCATTAACTTGTAACTTAACAGAGAAGTCTTCTCAGATGTCATCAACATCTCTTTTCCTAAATAATACTACTCAGAACAGCTCTCCACAACATTTTAACAGATACTAAATCTACGACTATGTTAGATGGTTCAAAGGTGGATGAAAGGTGGTTCAAAAAATTGTGGATTTAAAGCTCCCTCAAAATAGGTACAATATTTAAATGTGAGTAAATGTTTTTGAGAATAAAATTTGAATGTATTCCACACTTGAAGCAGAGGTATGTGAAAACTGTGGAGCAAGTACTAATATGAGATTTCTGTCCAGGTAAAAACAAGTGAGCAGTCAAACCCAAGTCATCTTGCCTTGTACAGCACACTGGCAAAGCCAGGCAGTCCCAAAACTGGAGCATATCAATCCATGGGTCTGGTCAGTCACAGAATATGTTTAGTGTCGTGTCAATGAGTTGATAAGGCTTAACACTGGATCTGATGGAAAAAAAGGAAAGTACGGTCAGCTTGTCCAATGAGACCAATTAGTATACCACTGCTTCATTCCCCAATTCACTGTATATATCAGAAAGCATGCTATACAAATCTTGTCTCAAAATTATATATCAAAAAGAGGTCACACGTTTGCAACACAAGATGAAAGAAAAAGGAGCCCTTCTTTCCCACAATAATAATCTACAGAAAAATAAATTGATGAAGAATATTGGTGGGAGAATAGTAGAAAAGTAGGAGGTGATCTCAATAGGTTACAAAAATATTAAAGCACAAACTTTGATGGAAAGCACATTATATCTTTTACTTTCCAGTCTCAAAATTTACAGTGTATGTAATTATTTGTAAATAATACTCTCTACTTGGAATCATTATCAGCACTGAACACAAGTGGGCACTCCTGTAGTCTAGTTTATTCTAAACATTGAGCTGAATGTTAACAAAAAATAGGGAAAAATAAAAAATATTCATTATTGTCTAATTTAGTGTGACTTGATAGCGCAGGATTATGTCAGATACATATATACAAAGATGAGCAGTGCCCAACTTATGCCAAGTCTGATGCTGCGGCAACTTCACTACACACAGGGACCAACACATAGACAACTAAAGGGTCACAACACACGAGTGAGACCAGGTCCCTTCTTGACTCACAATCCCATAAAACATCTATTTTCTTCAGGATTGTGAGACCAAAAGTAGAGTTATTATGTTTTCCTTAAGTATAATACTCCTGAGCTACTCATGACAGTTTTGTGCTACTCTGACCCAAAAAGAAAATCATTTAAAATTATGGAACAGATTGTAAACAAACAGTTATCTTGAAAAATACAACAGCTTGTCCAGCACAAACTGTAGATGCTGGGCATTATGAATTAGGCTGAATATAGCTGACATCCTCTGGCTATGCAAATTAATATTGCCCTATTTAATTTGTGGTAAATCAAGAATTTGCACAGTTAAGTAACATACTTTTTTAAAAATTCTGGCACATATGACATCATGTTTATTCAGCGATAAGCCACCCAGCTCAAGCTGTACTTCCACTCAAACCAGAATTACTAACCTCACAAAATGCACATCAAATTTTGTCCATTTCAGGAGCAAAATGCCACAATTTACTTCATATAAATTATCTATAAAAGGTTATTTGTGCTGATTCATTAATAATGCAAGGACACATTCATAGTTGATCACATTGTTTCTCCCATAATCATCACATACACTTGGTACAACCGATGCCCTACGAAAATAAGCCGTCTTTTAATTCCATTTATCCTCAGAGATAAAAAACTAACATCCGTCACATATAATTTAGTGAAAAGCAGGATTCTTTTTGTAATGATTATGGGAACCTTATATTGCCATCTTTGTACAGTTTAAGGAACACATGAATGAGAACAAAATGACCGAATTAAATTAATTTACAGACAGAAAAAATCTACGTTCCATAATACTAACAACACTTATTTTATTATATACTCTATGTACTCATATTTGCAATGCAAATTTTACATTAATCTCACTTTTTGAATCAGGACCTTTTTACCTTTCAGATACACATGAATGTGGCTGAGATGGACTTGGGAGAATTGACATGAATATGAATTCTTGAGCTACTCCGAATACCAGAGGTTTGGATATCATTACTGAGAATCTAGGAATGCAGATTCACGTATTTAACACTGTATGCACAAAATATTAACAAGTTTGTAATATTCACTCAAAAATAATGTCCATTCTTACTTACAGTTTATCACGTTCTACCATCAATAAAAAAAAAGAAAGTAACACATATCAAACAAACATGAAAATATTTACTTACATGGAAAATCATTAACTCTCCATATAAAAATATTTCAGTTATACAAAGTTACTTTCTCCCACAAATTAACAAGTTTACCTTTGATACATATTACTTGAGTAACAGTCCTAGTAATTATGACAACTACTGGTGTGCAACTGTACATCTCCGATATGAATTTGGTACACACCTATCTAACTAACACAAACCCTTCAACCAAAAACACCTTTTTAATATTGGCAAGAATTACATTTTCAACATGATCCTTTGATATTGAGAATGGCAGTATTGTGATAATTTAAACAAATAAAGAATGTAGAATCTTCAAATACGATTAATAATGTAAATTGAAGTATTAATTCATTTCCTACCACAGCCAGTGAATTAATATTACAGAAAATTGTGATGAGATAGCAACAATAAAATTACTAGAATGTCAATAAGAAACAACTGTCACAACTAAACATTTTTCTTCCATGTTATATTTAATGTTAATCATTCCTAATAAAAATTGCATAACCATTAGGCTCAAGTAGGAAGTGCTATACTTGCACTCAAATTCATTCATCCTTTAACATTCCTCTGGTAATCAGGTAACTTAGTAGTACAGAATGCATTATATTTTCACGTTCACACTTTAGAAAAGATCTCATGCACACAAAACACAGCACAGATAGAATAAATCCTTCACTAAATATTGGCCATGAAGCAGCCACCCTTCACGTATTGGTGAAGAATTTAGAACACACTGATACAGGATGAATTTGGCGTAATATGCTCCCAAATAACAGTGCTGACAACCAGTGCTAAAACTCATAACTAGCATAATAATAATTCTTTTTTGTTTCTGACTTCATAAATAACTACAATTCAATTCTCTGTTCAACATGTAATATAGATATATATTTTGGGGGATATTATACATGAACTCTGATATTAAATTTTAATAGAATCTAGCATTAAGTTTCAAAGATCTGCAACAATATTACAGCTTCGGATGCACAATATCAGCACATTGTTACATTTTTTTTTAATAACTGATGGTAACGAACTGACATTTTGTGTTGAATTAAAGCACCGACTGCTCACACCACATGGAAGACACAAGCTCATGACAAAGACCTTAAAAACTGGAGAAAAAATATTCCAGTTTATCAGGACACAGAGAATAGTATTGAATCCAGGAGAGGGGCCAACAGTGAACCCTTAGAAATAGATTCTCCTGGTGCTGTAAACTCTTCACAAGAGCAAATACAATTTGAGAGCTTACTGCAGAAATCAATTTTCCATCCATCATTTAATAACTTCTAGAAATGGAAACTTTGAAAATTAAAAGAAGGTAAGAATAGCATTGTACAGTAATGCCCCTTCTCAACAGAAAAATTTGGTAGCGCTGTCACTCCAATTCAGAATGTAACTTGAACATTTAAAATAACAATAAACGTTAACAAAAACTTAATTTTTCTTTTTTTTAAATCTAATCAATTTTGTTAGAGTGAAAGTTTTACAATCAATCAATCAATTAATCAATCAATCAATCAATCAATCAATCAATCAATCAATATCTCTCTCTCTGTTGCAGCATTGGTTCCTCTAACTTGGTGTTTACTAAATAATTTGAATTCATGTAATTCAAATGAAGTTATTTTAATATAAATTATTTATTTTTATAACCGGACATGAAAAATATGCTTTTACATAATAATGTATTCAATCATATTTATCTAGCCAAAGATCGTAAAAATGAAATTTTTTATTTTTAAATCATCATATACATGCAAAATCTTCAATTGAAGTTAAGATAAATTGAGGAGCTAATAACACTAATACGGCACAAAAAAATAACTTCATGTTATGAGCTGGTTTCATACTGACAGATTTTTTATGAATGGATTCCAAATATGACAACAGTTCTTTTTGTACCAGCTTTACTTTTTTATATGGTAACACTAACTTATAATTTGAGACACGAACAGAAAAAGTATGCTGAAGTTTTGTGTGGTCCTCTACTAAGGTAGCTCAAAAACATATTTGAATCAATGAGTGCAGGATTGTTACAAGAAAGATGAGGAGCAAAATTTGTGGATATTATTTGCTGCCTTTGACTATATATTCCTGAGCAACCATACTTGTTGAAGACTTGTTACAGACTTGTTGAAGTAGAAAACAGGCTGCTGAGGACCTAGGCTGTGATAAGAGCACAAAGGATCCTTATGTCCGCCACTAGGACAACATTTTATTTTATGTTCACTATAAGCAACTGAAAATGGGATAATGTAAATCATGCAATGTTAAAATATAAAAAACTAGAGCATTTAGATGAAATTTAAAATTTCATAGTTGGATTCAGTACACTCAACATACAGAAAAGCAGCCTTTTGCATCAAACTTCTGTAGCACTGTGTAATAGAACCATAAATTTACAGTTTGCATTTGGGTTCTAAAATTATTGAAATTACCTTTATAATGTAGATTACAGTTACAAAAAAATATCCTGGATCTATACTTAGTTTCAGTTCAGTTCCTTTCCTAGCTACAAAATTACTTTTACTAGTGTTAGTTAGAGTGGTAGTCTCTTCCACTATAGTATTTTATGTTTATCTAACAAATTAATTATTTACTTTGACATAAACATTCATTTTAAAATATATTTTAAAACATTTCAATATCTAATAAAGTTTCTTTTTACCTCAAAAGAACACAAAAATTTGACCAAAATCAATGACAGGATTCATGAAAATAATGTTGAAAATTTTAATTGGAAGATGGCAACATTGCACGACTATCAGTGCCCATCGACCACATAATTTTAAGAGAAACAAGAGAATACAAACAAGAGAGAAACAAATTGTTTTAAGATTATGAAATTTATTTAATTATTTGTTATCAAGATATGATATGTTAAAGTAGCATACTTTATTAACATATCGCTAACCCAAAATTCATATTTCTACATTAAGCTCACAATATTCATTTATTCCACATAATCTTCAACAGCTGCTTCAGGGACTTTTCTTTGAATACTTTTATACTCTGATGGAAAAATATGTAATGCAAAAATACATAGAAAGATCTGTTATTAAACTGGGACAATACAGCATTGAAAGCTAAAATTTAGTCCCATGAATGTAAATAGTACAAAAGTAAAGCAATCTATTCAATGGCGATCTAATCTCATCAAAATTATTCTCAAGAACCAGATTTAAAATGTTTGAGATTTGACAAAATACAGAGTTTATTTTTTGAACACTTTTAAGTTCCCCCTAGTCTGGATTCAACACCAAGAAAGAACACTTAAGACATTTCACACAATCCTAGTCACAGATGGGAACTGTTTACATCACAAACAATTAGTGGAAAGGATGTTTTGGTCTACAACTCCATCTAAGATATTCCAAAATCATACCACGGACAAGTCTCTGCACACTTTTATACATTTATCAATACGACAAAATATTAGAGGTGATATAATCTGTTCTTTATAGTCCTGATAGAGTTTCAAGAAACACCAGACATGAATAAGGCATTGGCTGGGTTTATGTAGAATACTCCTGAACTCTATTGCACCTCAAGTGGGTGGGGGGGGGTGGACGACACAAAAGATGAGAATTAACAATTCCTACCAGTTCACTATGACAGTAGGATACAGTGAACACACAACAGAGAAATAGGAGCAGTGGTGGCTCTACCATTGTAAGAAATAAGCATCACCTAATGATCTTTGCGGTTTTCAAGTCCCTTAATTTTAGTATGATACTTAATTTTTGTGATTTAAAAAGAAAGTATACATCACTAAAATTCTAAAATTTTAAAAATATTAATATAGTTTAGCAAATTAGAATGTGAAGGGCCTCGCAAACACTTTCCTACTGCTTTGAAAATCCTAGAGCCACCATACAGCAGGAAACAATGAGACTCTGCAGATGTTATAATCTTGCACCACTTCAAGACAACCGCCATGTAAAAATAACACACAAATATTGTTTACCCATCAACTATAACCATTTCCAGAAAAATCACTCGACTTCTTCCCAAATCGTATAATGAAATGTTCGGTCCAACATAGATTACAATGAAAATTATTTAAGATATGTTAGTACCAATATAAACCATATTTCAATACAGGACCCATCACTAACAACTTAGCCAGGACTACAACCCAGATCTGCAGAGTCTGTAAGAACACTTATTAGCACAAGGGAACACCACATACAATAATACAAAGTGGCCTCAAGCTTCATAAAGTCATTACAGTAGCTGAAGTAGGCTTATAAGTAGATCGTTGAAAAAAACCAAGTAGTTTTTTAGTATTAGGCCAAAGAAATCATTTCAACAGACAGAAATATACATATGATCTTTTGTATCTTTAATAAAACAATTTTGTAAATGTCCCTCAATTTTTCTTTTACTTTAAAATGAATCAAAATGATGAATTTTTAAATACTTTACAGTTTTTATAACAATTTCATAGCTAACATATTAAAGATGCTTCATATAACAGTACAAATTTTTTTTTGTAATAACTTCCTGTTTGAACAAGACCAATTCATTTCTGGTCAAAATAAACAATGCTACCTGTTTGTTTTTGGTGTACCAACAAAATGTCATAAACACAATAAAACTAAAAAGATTCTGCCCATATGTTACCATACGAACATGACAACACACCATGAGAAAAGCGAAGGAACACCACATAACTCCATTTTGGTAAACTGTGAAATTGGACAATAGAATACTATTACATGTAACAATAAGAGTGTAATTATACACATCTTTAAATAATCTATTTATACCTCTAACACCGACAATTATCATACAACTCTATACACAGATTACTTTCCTCTAAGAAAAAAGTAAACCAGGAAAATCATACAACTAGCAGAGTAAAACCGATTTGAAGATTTTAGATTATTGCTACAGCAAACATTTATTTATCCAGACTTTTTTGGAATGCATTCACATCAATTTGCTTTCAAACTTGGGATATCATCTCTGTTAAGTTGTTCAATTGAAGACATTGCTGACAGAGGGGCAGATAGGTCTATATGCCCTTCCCCTGGTAATCGCTTTAAAAGAACTTCATTGTTTGGAGTTCAATTCTCTCTCATTTTTAAAGTTCAAGTTCAAGTTTATTGGCAAAATTTTTTACATTTTGTAAATCTCCATATGGAAGTATACATAATAAAATAATACAGTAATAAAATAATTTTATGTTTCAATATTTAAATGCAAGGGTCAGGAGGGTGATGTTGGCAATGCTGTCGTCGGCTTCTGCTGCCGGTGTCAAGGTACCGATGTAGGGGATTAGTCACATTATTAGTTATGAGTGTTAAGAGTTTTTGATGTTTTAATGTTCCGGACAACAAGGTATGTTATAGTTATCTTATTTGAAACACAGGAAAGTTACTTCATCACTTAACTCAAGACTACATCAAAGAAATATAAAGAAACCACAAAAAAGAAAAGTTTGATCAATTTAAAAAATGTCATAATTTTTCATATTTTTTTCTTCTTTCCTGTACAGAGAAAAATGGGCATCTATTTTCTTTCACTTTTATCTTATTATTATATCAATGAACACGTACTTAATTAATAATAATTAGAATCTATACTAAATGAGTTCATGATAATATAAAACACCAATGTCAGTATTATATTATTTATAACAATTTAATATATTCAATCTTCATTTCCCCAAAATGGAGTTCCCCTCCTATGTGCCCTTCTTCTATCAATGTCCTCAATTCTTTAAATCACAACTCATAAAATGTAGGAATAAAAAAAGAGATTAAATATTATGTTCTTAAAGAAAACGAAAGTGTGCAGGAAAAAAATTATAGAATGTTTTGGGAGCGAGAACATTCACATACATAAAAGTCAATAAAATATGCTGGACTTCATCACAAAAGAAAAACATTAATCTTAGAAGATTCTATATATAACAAATTACCAAACAAAACAAATAAAATAATAAACACAAAACAAATTAAAAAATATCAAGCTTGGAAGAAAACCACCAACCGATCTAAATAGTTCTACTAAATAGAAGGTGGAAAAATATGCAAGACAGTTGGGATGGATACGAATTTCTACTCCAAATATTGGCAAAGCCAAGACATTTTCCAGCTTTTCTGTGCTCACAGCATTGTAAATATATTCTTAAAAGTAAAGCATTTCCTCCTACATTACTTCACAGTGAGATGGTGTTTCAATGGTTTAGTGATTCAATACACCTTCCCATACGTGTTTCCTTCAGAAGATGTCATTTATATATGAAAATATGAGTCAGATATGTCTCTCTAAATACAAAATTAGTTAGCGAAACAACTTAACTCCTCCAATACATTAAGGAAATGAAGTATAAAATCTTCTAGTTGGCTCTTCAAATAGACTTCTCAACAGCAGGAACTGCTTCTGAAAAACCAATTTGTTCCATTTGTAGGCTGCCTATAAATTGATGTATTGGCTAATTGGCATTATTAATAATGTGTCCAATGTAAATATTTAATATTGATATTTTGCACTAGCCTTAGAGACAAAGCATTATTAATCTTAGCACTATTATGATTATGATTCTCATAATAAAAAGGAGAAAAAAAGAAAAATATCTTACAACACTACATGCAGACACTTCAAAAATTGGCATAGTAACAAATGCCAGCTATTCTGTAATTTGAAACAGGGTATTCAAAAACTGGTAATAAATTAATGAATATCAAAATCATCAACAAAGATCTTCAGTGAATAGAGGAATACAATACTAATATGACATTATTTGTTCATAACATTTTATTAAACATTATCTTATGAAATATAACAAAATCTTATGAAATAAATAAAAATAATGGCATGAGAGTAGGCTGAATATGGAAAGAACCACAGACCAAAAAGTTACTTAAGCCCTAAAGAAGAGATATATCAACATTAAAATAAACCTTTTTTCCAGAATAAAGTTTTATCCTTGCAAACAAAAATTTTGAAAGAGAAAAAAAAGAAATACCGAGAATAATAATGATTATATCTGTTTCCAACTAAGATATGCTCAAAACGTTAAACAAACTCACTTGTTTCTTCAGAGACCGAAGTACCCTCCTATGGTAGCAGCCAGTATGACCCCCAGGACGGCCAGGCAAGTAATAATCATTATCTTCTTCTGCAAGAGACGCGCACCGAAGCCTTTTAGTGTGCGACACAGACGCACCCAACAAGGAACAACTCGACATCAACCACACAACATGTAGAGACGCAGGCAGACAACAAATAGTAATAACAAGAAAGGAGATAAGAGAAATACACAGAGAGAGAAGCATGCGTCAGGATGCAGTAGAAGGCAGGACCCTGCCAGCCTGCCAGCACCAGCATAAAAGGGTCACGGGGCCAAGCTTGGCACCTTGCGGATGGGTGTCCCCACTTTCTTGCAGCCAGGTGCTCGTCCTATAATGGACACCCTGAAGTCAAGGCACAATGAACCAATAGAAAGTAATTTGTGATTTCATGGTCGCACTTCAGTAATCTTTGCAGTATCATATAAAAAGCTCATATTGAAAATACAAATTAACATAGAATATTTTGTTCCCTTAATGATTGAAAATATACTTGTATGTTGTAAGAAATGAATAAAAATGTACTGTATATTGCTAGAAATGTTAGTCCAAAAATGAACTTTTATTACCCAACTTAATAAAATTCTTTCATTTAAATTTTCCCACTGCAATAAAAAATTTCACTCACACAAGCCACTAAATACATATTTCATACAGAAAGTAATATTTTGATCAGCTATCATTAGTCAATTCACTTCAATTTAAATTACTTTCAAATCTATTTTAAAGTACCAAGTATTGTAACAAAAGGGGAATAAAAAAATTCAATTACAATTCAATACATCATTATGGAAAACATATAGCATAATTTAGTTAGGGTCATTAGAAAAGATAAAAATTAAAACCTGAACAGAAAATCTCATACAAGTAGAAGTTTAATACAACAAATTAAACCTACTAAATACTTGACATTTAGCTTAAAGTATATTTTCAACATGAACTCTTTATTTTATCCATATAACTTTTTATCATTAATAATTTAAAAAAAGAAAGTTCTGAAATGTGACCATGTAGCCACCAATTTTCTTCTATTGCATCACCGTTGTGCTCACCTAATCTTCCAACCACCTAACTCGTCTTGATTCCCGGGTGAGCACGCCACACAGGGCGAGGGAAGGGTAGAAGGTCTGGGCTGGCAGGGGAAGGGGGCCATTACACAGCCCTTTCCACCAGGAGGCACGTGATACACATCAAAAGCTATCTCCAGGCATGGCTACACCACAGAGGTGCAAGGACAGACACTGCAACACTGGACACAACACTACACATTACTAACATCATGGCAATACAAAGAACACCACATTTATTAGCACTGGCCCCACGGAGACGCTTTTATTAGCACTGGCCCCACGGAGAGGAAACTTTTTTTATTGAAGATTTTCAACAAATAGTTTTCACTACCGTTCCTGGGGTTGTGCTTTCCAATACTCTTATTACTCTCTGTTGTCCTGTGCCATTTTCTGTAACTTAACTCCACTTTCTTTATCATTCCCCACATTTCTATATGTTTGAAATTATTACAAGGGATTTGACATCAAATATCAAAAAGCATGTCTCGCTTAATAAAATAACTGCTTCATAAATAAATACATCAACACAAAATTATAAATATAATGTTGGGATCAACAATAATTGAAAAGAAAATGAAAATGAAAATAAATTTATTTACATACTTAAATACATGAAAAAAGATAACTATACAATAAGGACAAAATTAATTTAACAGGAAAAAAAAAAATAGACTTAAGAAATAAGGTCTAATCCATGAAACACACATGCCCACAACCACTCTCTCATGCACGCATCTACACATACACACATTCACTTGCAACTGCAAGTACTTACACTGTACTCAGGCCTTGCCAGTAAAGCAGAATTATGCTTCATTTCATAAATATTTCAGGAGTTCCTCACATCCCTTCTTCTCTAATCCAATGTTGAATAAAACTTCTATGAGGTTCTTCCAAGTAAGTTTTGTTGTTACCTATTCTAAAAGTATGCTCGAACAACCTTTATATTTTACAAAGAATTTACAATAATACACTGCAAACTTAATTGCAATGCCACAATACACAGCTACTTTTGCAAACGGCTACTGAAGAGATTGAACAGAAAATCATATTTTTCCACGTGTTCCCAGGCATGACTTCATTGTCACAAAATTCATTTTTTTTAAATTTACAAACTTAACATACGATTTAACAAAACAAAAATAGGATTAACAGAAAAAAGATGCATAGAAAATTTCACATACTTCTAAAATATTTTCCTTCAAAATCTATAGTATGAATCTGTGCAGTAAATCAAATATAATAAGCACAGTTGCATATGATCAATACATCTTAGAACAGAAGTACTGAATATGTAGTAATAAATGTTTACATTACAAAACAAAAGAAGATACCAAATATACACTATCATGCCATTCAATATCAAGGGGGAAAAACAACAGAAAAAACTACGAGAAAATATCTATTTAAAAAAAGTTAATCTAGAAACATATGACATTTCATAAAAGAAATTAAGAAATGAAATTTTGTAAAGTATATTGCTTGTGTAGTTTTTGATATACATGTTGTGAAGAACTGGAAACAGAAAGCACGAAATAAGTTAAAATGAAACTACTCTGACTGCAAAAAGTAGCTGTAAGTGCAGTTGCGATGCAAACTAATCTAAGCTCTTCCTATCGTGTCTTTCATAACAACAATCATAGACTTCTGAGTATTGAGAACAAGATAAATAAACTGTTAAAAATTGTGATGTTCCACTACTGAGATCCCATCTCATTAAGTACATGCATCAACTTCAAAGAACAAATAGCTCTTTACAGTATAGTATTTGCACTGGGAAGCCTTGTGAATATGTAAGTAAGTGCATAAACATATGGAATGTACATGTTACACCTACATTTAAATTTAACTACCATTATAAATTACTCATTTACAAACAAATTTAATAAATACCTTTAACTCTAACAACATATTCATTTAGTAGTATACAAAAATGAATGTACAACAATAGTAGTTTTCTTCTCACTCGGAGAACTAATACATTTAGGCAGTGTAAATACCCATTTCAAAGCTTTGCTTAAATTATTTAGTGTTAAAACAAATAGTGTTCTTTACAGATATATCTTCCCGAAATGTTGGTCAGCCAAAAAACAAACAACAAATACAGCTCAGCAATCGCTACATTACAGTTTTATGTAAAAGGCAAAGAAAATAAATTTGAATTAACCAGAATATTATTGATGGTAACGATATGAGTTCAGTTGCACTATTGCATCATGACAGCAGCACCACAGATGAACCAAACAAATGCCTATCTCACACATGCAATATTTTTGAAGGCATCTATTTAATATGTATTGCTTTCACACTCCAATTATACCTCCTTAACTAGAATACAACATTTTCTTAGCATATGGCTAATAGTGAATTAATAGCTGGAAAAGCAAATATTGCACAAAAGAATTCTTCAAAAACTTACACACATTTTGATGCATTATGGATTTCTACATACCAAGGCACTTCCTCTTATAAAAAGTAACCAACAACAATGTGAAATTTCAATAGGGTAAAATATTTGACATAAAAAAGAAAGAAAGAATAAATTACTTCATAAGGGAAACCTACTGGAGTGTTTCCAACAGATTGGAATAAACATAAAACTTTGAAATATGCTCACATCAGGAAATAAATTGTAGTTTCATAATTTTATTTTGGTTACAATTGGAGAGGAGTTGTAAAAAAATTTGTGTCCATGCACAAAATGCTTTGAATATAATACACAATAATTTATATTTGAAATAACAAAAATTAATACTCGCTTAAAAGAAGCTTCTATAAATATGAAAGAGCTGGCTGCCATACATTGTTGATAATAGAAAGATAAAGAACAATACACTCATCCTTCCAAGCAAACAAAGCACGATAAATTCAAGAAATTGCAACCCAGTCCGAAAAAATTCTTGCATTAGACTAGCTATGTACACCTCTCAAGGACTAGCTCAAAAAAAAAGACTTGGTGTTTTCGGCAGAATAAGAAATTTAAAGTCTCTTAAAAATACTATATATTGATATAAACAATATACATACTCCTCAGGACACCAGAAGCACTTTTGAAGAAGAGACTAGTCAGCCAGTAGAAATTATTAAAAAACTATAGAGCAATATTAACGAAGGAAAAAATATCGTTTACTTTAATTCTCACAAAAATGATGGACAAACAGGACACCAATCTTTGTAAAGCGGCATATCTATGATAAACCAAGCAATGTACATAATAAAAGTTGTAGGCAGGCATATAAACAATGGCATAACTAGCCTGCTCCTTCAGCAGCCACCTCATTTTCTCTAGCAAGGTAGCCAGCTCAATTTCAGCACTTCAAAGACTTCCCGATGCAAATGATACAATCTTCGGTGATACCAAAATCAATAACAACTACCATCTATGCGGCAACAAAATGAGCCAGAACTGCACTCCAGTATGCCCCTTTTGCAATTAAGGGGCATCTAGAGGAAGCACACAAGTCAATTCTTAGGCAAATTATATTCGCAAAAATATGTGCATTTGCAAATCACCCAAATGAGACAGACAAAACAATAATTAAAATAAGGGCGACTATTAATAGGCAGATAATGATCAGGATCTTTTTCTGTGAACAAAAAAGGGAAAATAAAATAATTAATACAGAAATTGCATTGCTTCTAATCAGCAACGTAGACTAACTGTTAATAAAGATGCAAATAGTATAGAAAACAAACAAATAACCATGCATTATTTAACATTTTTATTCTTAAACATTTCAAAATTTGATAAATAAAGGTACAAAATAATACACAAAATAAAGAAAAGTATGCTCAGACACAAAATTATCAGGATCTTTTTCTGTGAACAAAGAGAAATGAAAAATAAAATGAGGTGTATTTTAATTCATATCAAAAAATTATTTAGACTGATCCTTCCCAGGAAAAGATGAACAACAATATTTCACTATAAAGTTTGTGTTTTGCAATGCTGGTTAACCAGGCAATTTTTACAACACAAGCATACAGAAATTAATGTAGTTTGCTCATCATGATGAAGCGTAAACTTCATAAAGTTTCAATGACAGTGAATATAGTAAAAACTGATGTAAAAAATTAAAAGGGAGAATATTTTCTTCTTTTTTTCCCTCTCCCTATAACCCTACCATGTACGGTAGAGCCTCATTAGACAGACCACTATCACTATTTAATCTCAATGACATTTTTATTGGTTTGAAAATGATAAAGTCTGGTCTAAAACAAATATTTGATTGTTATTTGCTGTAATAAAAGAATTAACATGTTTGTATGAGTATTCTTCATGACCATGATGTAATTAATCAACTATAACCCACGCAATGGCAGAAGATACACTATACAATTAGGAAAAAATGATGTGTTAAAGGAGTTGTGTTTTACGTTTAAGACAGTGATGGTTTTTTATGTAAAATATGATATTATATACTTACAATGACTATTCACTAGTTTTATTTACAATGTTATACAAACATTCCTCATTTATAGCTGCTTATTCAATAAAAAGGATAGCTTCAATTCAGTACAAATGAGGTTCTACAGTACTGGCATGGACAATATAGACAGTCCATTATTAATCATGCAATGATATCAAAAAATTATTGGTTTTTCAATAATTGTGTCCTAATGCATTGAATATTAAAATTAATTACGATAATACAAAGAACTATAGAGATTCACATGCAGTTAGTTGATCTTGCATAATGAGAAATTAATAATTAGCATTTTTTCTAAACAAGTAAGAGAATTAATTTTTTCAAATCATGCTAATAAATGCATTAACAATGCATTTTAACACTAATATCTTATCCATGCTATACACATACATCATAGAACATAAAAAGAAGAAGTAGATGCAACACATCATTATGTATTTCTGTTAAAAAAGAGAAGAAACTATTAAAAGATGTTGAAGAAACTTTTGACTAAAATACTATTCGAGTTCTCTTTACTTTCAGGAGTTAATTAACAACAAAAATGAAACTGCTGAGGACAATTTACTGATTTCATTCAAGTTCTGAACCAATAACTTAATAACTACAATGTAATCAATTACATTGTATGCAGGGTATGAGTTGTTATATTTGATACATAAAAAAGATTTCTCAATTTGCAAAAGTCAGATTCTATGCCTCAGGCAACTTTGGAAATATTAAAGGAAAAAGACATATACTAAATTATTTCCAGAGATTTATAAAGTTTAAAGTTAACATGGCTATGATAGAAATATGAATTGAACAACTAGCAAGATATTAACACTAAACTGGTACAGAGGTGTTGGATTTATATTCCCCCACACAAGAAACTTTTTGTTCGTCACCAAGTAATAACCTATAGGAAGAAACTTCAGTAATTAAAGCAAATATGCAAATAAAATTATGTTCTTGAGAGGTTTGAATTTTTTAAAATCCTGAACAACACCCATCCTCTTTTAAGTATATTAATTTTATCTTTAATATAACCAGTATTAATTTTTGTCATCATAGTACACCTTTTACATCAACAATGTAATTGTATCAGACTAGTTGATTTCCTTTTGTCATCAATAGCATATCTTGTCAGATAGTTTTCCAGTAACTGTAAGTTCCTCCTAAAATTTGGTTCTTGTGGTCTACCGTAAGTATAAAATTAAGTAAACTGAGCAAAATGCATTATAGAATGAAATACTGCAAAGCTTCCTTAAAAGATAATTTACACATAAATAATCTTTCAGAGGTTTCTTGTTACAATTTATGGTGATGCCCAAAACCCTTGAGAAACAGGCTTTCCTCATAGAATAATGTTATTTCTCAATAATTTGTTTTAGGATATTAGGAGGACAATTTGAAGAGTTTATTAGTTTTACAATGGTGCCAGTATTTTATCATAGTTGATTACACTCAGTTTATTTAATTTTATTTCTCCAGACATAAGGAAAATGAGAATTTATTGAATAATTAAAATTAAATAATTGTTAAGGAACTGTATCCAATTTAATAAATTAGTTCATGAATGTATGTTATTAATATTGGCTGCCATAATTTTGGAGGGTGATTAGTCATCTCTGTGACCCTCATTAATTCTTTACCAACTAAATTTAAATCTTTATCATAGAACCTCTGAATAGTGAAATTTTTTATGAGCTTTTATGAAAGAAAAATTTCCACCAAATATAAATACTACAAATTTAACATTGAAGTTAAAATTTATTAATGCTGCGACTTACAAGATAAAATAAGTAACAGGATATAATGTGGGTATCTAAAAAGAAAGAGGTTTTAGCTCATAGTCTTTGGTACTCCTAGTTGAAATCTAATGTACCCCCTTACACACTGCTCTCCCCTTCAAAGGTTTGGAACAGTGGATAACATTATAAACATCTGTACACTTTCATTTCATTGCACCATTAAATCATAGTGAAGTAAATCATACTGAAAGAGAATCGTTCGAAGAAAAAAATGTAACATAGAAAATGTGGCTAAGATAGGAATACAAGTTGAACAACTAGAAAGGAGCTAACACTAAACTGGTACAGAGGTTAAATCAGAATTTTAAATGAAATGCATTTGGAAATTTTTTTGTAGCCAATTACTTGTACCTTCTCACTACTTGCTTTTGAATTTCACCAAAAAAATTTTGTACCAAGATATTTATCAATATCTATTCCCAATTAACTCTCAACAGATAAAGGCATTCTTTGCCACTTTAAACAGTTAATAAATTTTGTTACTATTTAATACTGTTAATTGTTCATTATCTATTTTATATTTTTACAAGATAATATTTATAAAATTTGTTGTAAAATCATGATTTTCAAACAGAATTGCTCCCCAGGTTCCTGCCAGGTTAACCTTCCCCTTAACTATGGTCTCGATCTGTCACTGTCCATTCCCCTTTATAACGGAAAACTTTATGAAACTCAAGTAGTAAAATCCAAATTCTATTAACTCTTTATTACTCATTAAAATTTTTCTTTTTGAAAATATACAGAAAGAGAGTATATATAAGCAGAAAGAGAGAGGAAATATTATGTATTAGTATGTGACCCATTCATACACCAACCCTGAGAAATAAGGCCAAAATCTCAATTTCAGTTACACTAAATTCCTCAAATTTGACATGCATAGGAAACATTCAGCAAATGCACACAGAATATTTTAACATAACAAATGATTCCAGATTTCTATTCATATGCAATTTCACTTGTAACTTATCCTTCCGTAAAAATTCATCCACCGTTCCCATAAAAAAATTAATTGATGTGTAAAGTCATTTTTATGTAGGCAGATAAATCTGATATTCTGCAAGAGCATCATCCTTTGGTACCTCAAACCAAGACAAAATTCATCAGAAACCTCTTAATTATAAGAAGAATCACACAAAATAATTTAAGTGGATGACACACATTTAAATTTTTTATTTTTTCACACATTGGCAAAATGAATAGAGTGAAAGGATAAGTTAAAGTGAAGAGAGCTAGTCATGCTCCATTCATTTTGAAAAGTGTTGTTATTACTTACTATCTACTGCTAAAATGGAGATGATTCTCACCAAGATGTAAAGAACAAAGAGTTTAGAGGTAAAAGGAGCAAAATCCCATCTCAGGTAAGACCAAGAGAAAGAAATAAAAATCCAAGAAGAAAAATGTATTTTGCTCACAACTCCATAAAGATCCCTCTTCACATATCCTGCAGTTCTACAATACTCAAGATGACATGCTTATTTTCAAAAGTAAGTCTTGTTAAACAAGTTTAAACAATTAATACTGGAGTTATCTTAAACTGGTTAATTCAATAAAGGTTTTAAACACATGCTAGTTAATTTATGAAAAGTAATTATTGGAAGTATATGAGCAGCCCATTTAAAACTCAGAAAAAAATCATTAAAGAAGGTGAAACGAAAAATTATACAATTTACTTGAAAAAATAACTTCTTCCACCACATATTTTACTTTTATGTTTCTTTTTACTCATACTGTTAAAATGTTTATTATAGAGAAAATTTGTCACAATTTCTACTAGTACGAAAAGTACTTTGCCTGCTTTAGACTTTCTAATGGTTTCAAGTTTTCTTCTTTGGGTAAGACCTGAAGTCCTTGTCTTGTCTGAGTATTTTATTTATGAATTATTTTTTATGTTAAGCATATTTACATAAATATTGCATACAACATATTCTAATACTCATTGTTTTAAGATGGACTTAAAGAACATTCATACATTTAATCGTATATTTTCATATTAATACTTTTTTCTATTTATAGCATAATTAAAATGAATATGTGAAGAGCGAAAGTGAAAAATGAAAGAAAGATTAAATGAGAGAGCAGAAACTTTACCTTCCGTGCGCTGGTTTGGTATTCTTTGGCTTTTCCAAGTACCTCCTTGCCCTCGTCCACCTTCTCCTTGGCTTGAACAACATGATACTCTATATTGTCCACAAGCTCGCCCTAGGGCCCAAATGCAGGGAATCGGGGGGGGGAAGGAAGAGTGAGGGAATAAGGGAACCGGGTCCGGTCCGCATTAGTAGGACCCAATGCAGGAAATAGGAAAGCACAGAACAAGACCCACATACATTCCAACAGAAAGAGAATAGTCTCGGTTAGCGACAGCAAGTTACACAGTTTTACGACACACAGGAACCACATCGAGAGAACCAACACCAAGAAAGAGAGCGCGCAACACACACCAGCACAGAAAATGACAGAGGCACAACCATCACAGGCACATTGGCCAAGAGAGAAGTGTAATATTATCCGCATAAGAGATGTAGTAATAAGCATTGGTTTGAAACACAGAAACATTGCGAGGAAAGCCATTATATTACACAGTAGCACAACCATTGGCAACAATTAAATATATAACATCAGTGCAAAGGTTAAATAAAGACAGTTACAACAGGTGAATGAAACGACGAAAAACAATGAAGATTTAGAGCAAAAGATTTTAGAGGGGTCAGGAGATTAGGGTGTAAATGTGAAGGTTTAAAATAAAAATGGAATAGGAAAGAAAAAGAAAAAAAAGAACACATTAGATAGTTTTAGTGATAATGCAACCATACAACTTACCCGCCTAGCTTTACTCTGATATTTCAGTGCTTTCTTGGTATCTTGTGTTGCGTTTTGGACATAGTCCACCGCATGTTCTACATGATACTCGATTCGATCTATCATCTCTCCCTGTAGGGGGCAGTATCAAAGCAAATGATGAAATATTTAATTGGGAAGCTGACATATCTTATGCACTCAGGAGAAACAATTTCTTAGCACAGCTACAAGTTATTCTCTTTGCACAGGCCTGCTCAGCACCCTTTTTCTCCCAAGACAAAAACGAACCAATACTCACTGGCGCAAACTTCAATAAAACATTGGAGGGGCTTCAGTCTCCTTAAGACAAAATTCAGAAAAGTTTTGTTTTCATTTGATTTAGTTACTTTCTGAGAAAACCCTTTATACTGTATTTCAATACTGTTTAAATATTAAAATATGTAATAACACTGTATGAAATAAATTTTAAAATATAACAATTATGAAAGTCACTAGGTAATTATACAGTTAATGCAAACAATAGAACTGGCCAAATAGTAAGAATCTCTGTAGAATAAGATCACACCTAGATGCAGAAGTCATAATCACGTATCATAGTACTCTTGCCAGGAGAGAATTCTTTCCGAAGTCATGTCTAAGGCCCGTGGCTCCATAAACAGTCTTGACACTTGAGTACTAATGAGGTATCTTGACTACAGTTGTTTGGTAGATTTAAGGAAATAAAAACTTTACAACAGTAAAACAGCACAATACCAAATTTGTGCAAAATTTCTTACTATTGATCAGCAAGATCAGATGAATAATGGAGCGCAGTGACGTAATTAGTCAAACACTCATTAATTTTATTATTTAAAAAATGTTTATTAAGAGCTTAAGTTTGAGGGAACTCAGACCCTGCTTTGATGACATTCGGGTGGCCAGAGTCCCTCCAATCCTTACGAAGTCATTGCCAGTACCAATTCTCCCCAGCAAGCAATTTTCAATGTCATAACAAAATTGTGATTTCCTATGTTTAAATACACATGCATTATCTTGAAAGTAAAAAAAAAAAGTCATTTAATAAACTTCTGTCGATGATACTAATAGCATCACATTACAATACAATATAATACAAGAACAAGAAAATACCTGGATTATAACTCCCTTTAGAACAAACATTACATGCAATTCAAAGAAATTACAAGAAGAAACACACCAAGACATAGAAGAATACATCCCATATAAACAACTCCAGGTCTGTGCAAAGAGTATAAATATGATTGACCCAATTTTGTCAATAATAATTCAAAGCATAATAGATTAATACAGGTGAATATTGCTCTGTCAATGAAAGAACAATCAAAATTTGGCTCCACAGACACACACAATTTATTTGTTAATATAAAAATTTTAACAGAATTTTGTTCTTTTACAACAAAAAGTTTTTAAACTGCAAAAATAATAATAATAATAATAATTGTGGTATCCAACTATCAAAAATTATTAAGACGTCCTGATTATTTGTATGCTGCTGACGATTCACTGTAATATGGCTCAATAAAACAAAAACAAATTATTAAACACAGACTAAATATAACCCAAAATGAACACCAAATGTTTCAAAATATCATTAAATGCAATTTATTAGTTTTAATAACATCATTCATCAAGTATGATTCCATATAACATAATTTGTCAAAAGGGAATCAGCACTTAACAGCATCTTGTTTTGTTCATTTACCAGAATGATTGATTCAAACCAAAGTACGAAGTTAATTTAAAAATTACAGAATAATTTCAGTAAGGGTTCTGTACTCAATATTTTCTTTGAATTTATCTAAATATTACCGATATGCTAATATTACATACAACAAAGAAAGTGAAAATAAATTTGCTTACATGGTTGTCCTATCTGCATTAATTGCACAAGTCCATCCCACAACTCAAAATTTACAGTCAAATTAAAGTGATAATTCCAGTTAAGATAGAAAGGTAAAGTGTAATTACAGAAATTCTGTACGTATGATAGATAAAAAATAATGACTCCATGAACGTTTTTCCCAGTTCAAAAATTGATATTTCAGCATTCAGAAGAATGCAAAAGTATATTTCATTAAGATAATGGTGAATTGTCTAGTTAATGATAAATCCAGAAACATAATAAGAAAATCATATTTTATACAAAACATATTTCAAATTTAACAAGCATATATTCATGTACCTGGTTCTCTACAAGCATAGCCATGTCCATGAACATATCGTGGAGTTCTCTAATAGAGTTCTCAAGTTTTATAATATCTGCATGTCTTGCTTCAATGTCGGCCAATGTCTGCTTTGCCTGTTGCGTCTCCATTATGATCTGAGAAGAAAAATCACATAAGATTCTATTTCTTATAATACATTAAAAAACCACCACACCATGTAGAAATAAAAACAAAAAGCCTTCTTCAATTATGTTAGAATTAATTTCAGGATTTTCATGCAGTTCCTTCTGAAGAAAGTAAATAAGACATTTTTGATCTTTTTTATTCATGTGTGAAATGTATTCTGTAGTGAACATTAATATTATTAATTTATCCTACAAAATGCCTTCATTAAAGTGGACTCAAAAAAAGATGGGTACAGGATAACTTAAAGGAAAATTACCTTAACCTGAAAAGGATTGGCCTGGAAAGGATTAGTGAGATAGGGGTTATGTTATACAATGTGGAAGAACACTGTACTTTTGAAACTAACTCCAAGTAAATTTGGGTTCATCAGATAAATCAGTTTAATGTTGTAGTCAAAACAAACATTTTAATTCCAACCCGAGAGAAATAATTTTACTGGTTTAATAAAGTATTTGACTTGCAAATTCTTGCTATTCTTCGGCAACAAAATATTTAAAAAAGCATTTCTCACAATTAAAAAAAAATACTGTAATTGAGGAGGTTGTACAATTTAAATTAAATGCACGAAAATACTAAGAATTTGACATTTGTTGTTAAGTAAAATTACTGTAATCTGAAACTATTTGTTATTAAGTCTTCTTTCCTTAAATATCAATAATAATCTATTGATTTTCAAAAATTTACATTGAAAAAGCTAACAAGTCAGACCATCAATAATTTGTACCCAAGATTTTATTACTTGTTGACGGTTTAAATTTAAAAATTTTAATCATCATTGCTAGTAAATTAAATTACACTTAACTTGAAATTATGATAATTTATCATCAGCAAAATTATTAATATGCCAGTTTTAATACAGGGTCTGTAAGTACTGCTGGCGGCAGGCCACGAACCCTAGTCTCGTGAATGACGTCATATGCAGAGCCGTTCCGATCCGGTAGCGCTAATGAACACACCCATTTTCGTCCCACCATGCCTGCGAGCGTGAGTACGGAGACGTAACTTTCGTACTTCATACTCTTTCTTTAGTTTTTGGCAAACATAATTTCTATGTTAACATCTAAGTCTGATATTTTGTTTACAATGATGTTAAATGATCATTATCAATTATAATGTTCAATTCTAGATCATAATCATTTTGCCTCAGCAAACTCGGCGAATAAGCCTTAAGGGGACAGTGCTTAAATGGATAATTGTATAATGTTTAGAAGTATTGTATTATGTATGTATGTGTGTATGTATGTACGTACGTACATGTACAAACGTTCGCCATATCGATGGGGAGAGTTCCATCGCCGTTTACTCCGCGCGCTTTGGTTTTAAGAAGTCATGGTGATGAGAGTTGATGTGCAAATGAGATGAGATATGAATGATGATGAGTGAACGTTGTGGTGGAATGATAGGCAGGGGAAACGGGAGAACCCCGAGAAAACCTGCCGCAAACACCGCTTCGCTCACCACCACGAATTCTACTTGGATCGGACAGGGTTTGAATCTGCGTCACAAGAGGTAGAAGGCGAGTACGCTAGGCACTACGCCACTACCCTAGAAGTATTAAATTTTCTGGAAATAAAATTGAGAGAACACGTCCGTTATCTCTTGAACCTTCGGGAAGGTTTAGCTGTAACTTTTTTTTTGTCTTCTTTCCCTCCTCCCCCTTTCCAGCGTGCTGTTCCAAACAAACACATCCCGAATTTTACGTTCATGATATCTCATTTCGCTATATCCCACTATATCATTTCGGTCCAGTTTGTGCGACCATGTACATAAATTTTACCTAAAATACAAATCATAATTGTTTACTTAACTGATAAATAAATATATTGTCAACAAAGCAGTTACAAACAGCGAATAACCATGCGGAGGACAAAAAGCTAACGTACTCGCCGGAAGCAAGGAACGGGCCATCCCATCAATCCCGATTAAAGCAGTGGCAGAGATTTAAAAATGACGTTTTCAAATCAGAAGTTCGCGAGAAATTTGAAGTACTGTTCTAGATCTGTCCATCCTCCCGCGAGAGGGGGATCCTGTAAGATAGATACAATTGTAGTGTAGGTGTAAGATTGAGAATACAGGGAATCGAAGAGGGAATGTGAGCTAGAGAAACTGTGTGGCAAAAAGTGAGAATAAAGTATCATCGTTATTTATGGAGCTTACTCCTTGCGTAAATACGGCGGGATTTCCTTGCTCTAACATGTCTTCGAGTTCTTCATTGGTGGTGGTTCGACCGGCTGAAAAGAAGAAAAAAACGCAATTTCAGCAAAACAATACTCGCCACACGAGTACTTCGCTCACATACAACACATTCATCACACAAAGTAATTAAAATTTAACACGGAAAAGTTCCAAAACGTTGATGAATTTAGTCAATTTAAAAGAAGAAGAAATGAAATAAAAGAGAAGGAAAAGGATAGAAAAGAAATACAGAAAGAATAGAGAATAAAAGAAAAGGGAAAGGAAAAGAAAAAATAGAAAGAAAAATGAAAGTAGAAAGAGAGAGGAAAGAAATGAAAGAAAGCTCTTTGGATTAAGAGCACCCCCGAGAATACCTGAACTCTTAAATAAGATAAATAATTATCATCCTTGACTTGGATAGCAAAGAGTGAAACATTTCTCTTGAAAACGTAATAATAATTACTTGCCTAAAAATTCAATAATGCAAGTAATCTCTATCCAAAACATTAGAAGAAGGTTCATAATTACTGAATTTATTATTTGAGTCGCAGCGATCAATGCAAATTCAAAAATCTTAGAAATTATTCATGTATCGAAACGAAGTAATTCCTCTTTTAGTAAAACAGTAAAATGATTCAGTATCGTCGAGTTTTTAAAACTTTCTAAACTCAATGAAAAAAAAAGATAAACCAAAAAATTACTCACTTATTTCTAGTTGACGTTGTATTCTGCCTTTGCATCGTTCCCTGTAGTCCGTCTGCGTTCGGTTGTATTCGGTCATAACTTCTACAAACTTTCGGGAAAGAGTTGAGTGTTGGGTTTTTCGTATCCGCAAGTCAGCCGATGATTTATTGGTATGCTCCTCTTCTTCGATTGTATGTTCAATTGCTTCGAACAAACACATTACATTAATATGGTATAGAAATCAAGATCTTAAATTTGAAAAAAATATTACGAAAATTTCATGAGACTGGGAATTTAAAAAATCTGCAGAGAATAAATGTCCCAACTGCTTTTCATTCAATGGTATATTTTTTACTACGATGTGTTTGCCTCTTAAGTTTATTCATAGTAGAGAGTATTTTTTATGTTCGCCTATGATAGATCATACCAAGTTTTTGAAAAAACGATAGACAATTTAAAACAAGTTTCTAGTAATAGTTCAATCAAGAATTTTATGATAGGATTAGTAATCGTTTTTTACTGGTATGAAGTGAGGGGGAAAATTGACCCCCCCCACACACACACACAATAATGTCGCCTTCTCAAGAGTGTGAGAATATTCTGTATCAACACTAACAATAGTTAAATTGCAGGAAGTAAAGGTAAATTATGAATTAAAAATTAATACTCTGGAAGTAAAAATTCAGTACTGAAAACACAGTCATAAAAAAAGTTTCAATAAATCGTTCTAAAACAAGTCACGAGTTTTCATCCATAGTAAAAATTAAAGGTTATTGTTCCTTTACAATTAAATTCATTGAAAATAAATTAAAAACACTCCAAATAATATGCTCACTAAAGTACCTTTTAACTTGGTTCGAACTTTATTGGCAGTTTTCTTGATATCCGCCATACAGTCCTCCAGTCCCTGCTTAACTTCTGAAACAGATCAAGAATAAAAAGAAAATTTAGAATACACCAATAAATCATTAGTAAGTGATGCAAGCACGACACAGGTCAAAACACAGATTTCTATTTTCAGTGTCTAATTGCCATTGCGTCAAACTACTAGTAACAGTAAAATAAAAATAAAAATCTGCATTATGATAATGTTCGACACGCCTAATTGTTCAATATTTCATACGACCACCATGCAATATTTCATAGTATGTTCAGTGAGAGATCGAATCTAGAATTTCCTGAATGTACAGCAGTGAAATAAATATAACACGGTACATAGTTGAATCGCAAGAAATGACATCTACAGAAACTAAATGATAGTTTGATACAAAAAACTGTACGCTAAAAAAAAAAAAATTATTACACACAGTTTGGAGAGACGGAATTACTACTAAAAATCGGTAACCATAAGAGAAAAACGTCGAAGTGCAATTCATGAAAAGGGGAAGTTATAAAAATAAATGTTTCAAAGAAATCCGAAGCCGGAGAAAAGTAATCAACAATAAGACTATAAAACAAGCTCAAAATACACTCGAACAAAAAATGAGCCAGATTTTTTTAACACCATGCCGGAGACAACGAATCAGAAAAAGAAACCTCAGAAAACCTCTTTCCAATAACAAAACCAAATTTCCAATTCACAAAACTTGACCACTTACTGAAAATATATTCATATGCTAATAGATTTTAAAGGCAAACAACATTCGCGACATATACCAGTAAGTTCTTCCACAAAAATTTATGTCAAATAATCTGAATTTTTCGTAGTTTAGATGATACTTTACTTTTCACTTTTGCGGTATAAACATTTACCAACCACAAGTATCGGAAGCACATCCTATAACAAAATAATTCTATTTTACAGCTTCGAGCGAACAGGAAGGTTAATGACATTCTCTCGGCTTAATACTCGTCGTATATTCCATGGTTCAATATTTCAATGTTCATATGATTACTCGATTTCTTCGAATGCGGTCTCGTACATCGACAAAGATTTTGGACAAATCCATTCCAGCCCACAAAAATGACTGATTTTCTGATTATTAATATGAATTGTACAGATACATTTTCTGATTTAAACTTGTTTTTCACTAAAAAATCTGCAACACACATATGAGACATAACACAATATCGTGACCCAACTTTTGAAGCACGATATCAAAGCGCCAATTTAATTTAGATTGTTTCCACCTTCTCGAATGATAAAACTTTGCTTAAAGAAGATAAAACCCAGGGCGAAAATAACAGGAACAGGAGTGATACGAATAAGTGCAAAAATTAGCTATGCATGATCAGTTCGATGTACCAATAAAAGTGTGGAACGTATATTACAGATATTATTTCTCACTAAACGTCACTAGAAGAAACATGGAAAAAAGAAGCGGAAGGATTTCGCGTTCGCTTTCATTCGTGCATCTGAAGGTTTCATCATACAATGCTTACAAGCATTCATATCAACGTTTCACAAAAGGGTTAAATAATGTAAAATATACTAAGCGTGTCGAATATACAATATTGATCTAGTAATAAAATCCAATTACTGCAATTATTCTTCACTCACATGAAACAAAACAGTTCCTGAGAATCAGCAACGCACCAACACACCTGTCCTCAGTGGAACTGAGAGTGACAACTTACGGGATTCGAGTAAGGGTGCGCCCTTCGTTTACGAAGCAAGTCTGTGCTTGTACTTGCTGGACTTCTACTCACAAAAGGGTTATGTCAAGGGGTTACTATTTTTAATGTACCCACTTACAGAGGAGACTGTTCTAAAGATTTTCAATGGGCATCTAATTAGGAAGGATTAAAGTTTTGCCAGGTCCGCAGCTAGGACTTAATTTCGAAGGGAATTCCGATTTTTCACAAATTTATTGATGTTGACTTTCAAGTTATTTATCCTTAAAATATCTTAAATTATATATTTCGTAAGTTAATACTTAATTAACAAATAAGTTAACAATATTTCATACAAATTAAGTACCTTCATACTCTAAAGAAATGGGGTGGGCTCCGGAAATGGGGTGGGTTTCTCCCCTTGAGCTACGTGTCTCGTCTTTTCACGAAGGCAAAGAATCCGCTTAAACATCTTTACGCAAAGGAAAAGCTTTGGCAGTACTCAAGATAAGCACTGAAGCAATAAACCACGCAAGAATCTGTTATATGGATGAAATGTTGATTTCGTGAGGATAAATTGAGTAACTACATATCATTCTTGAATTGAACAAGTGGATTGATGCTCTTGGCTTGATGGCTATACGTTGGATTTCATAAGTGCGCTTAGGTCCGAGGGCTGGTGTTCTGTTGATTCCCATGACGTTATTTTCATTCCTATTATCGTGAATAGGTTATCGGAATGAGCAAAATAATTACAACGCTCCTTTGGAAGCGTACTTCAACAACACGATTATAACAGAAAACTTCGGTAAGTAAAGAAGTTACCATATGATACCTATGTAAAACAACCAGTAATTTTCAGTACTTAAAACAATCTGCTAAGTACTACATACACACAATCCTAATACCATTCTTTCAAAAAAAAATTTATACTATAACGTCTTCTCAGTTATAAAACAATGTTCAATTGAAACCATTTAACTCTCTCGATAGGAAGCTAATTAGAAAGTTTAAATGATTTCATGGGATTTCTTTCATCTAACGTTAAGTAGATACCTGGTTTTTGAATACGTTTTATTGTCTTCATCATTCACTCATAAGCAGTGAGTCAGATTAAAGAGTATCTCCTATAAAATGAAGTTTGTTTCACTGTATGAGCATTTTTTATCATCACCAAACGCATCGTTCAGCCCCACTGTGAAGGTGTGCCGGCCGAAGAAACAAGCATACGAATGAAAGACAAATTCGCACATTCGTCCTCGCTTGTCGTCCTCTCTGGCGGCCGAGGACGCGGCCCTAAAATCGGCGAAGGTCGGCCTCAGACCTCTGAGCCGAAGCAAGGACGCGGACGGCGTCCTCGAGACGAGGCCAAGAGCGAGGCCGCACCGGGAGGACACCGCGGCCATCCGTCCTCGGTCGCAGGCGTCATACACGCTCTCCACCCGTCACTCACGCGCGCTGACGGCGCGGCGCCGTGGATTTTTATCACCGGAGGTCGCTGGGTCGATGGTTGCATAAGGTGCTACAGGTAGTATCATCGCCAGTCAGGTGTGTTCGTCTTATCAATGGCGTGGGAGGAGGACAAGGAAGTAGGCTTTAGCGACGAATTAACAATTCTAGGAAATTTTAGGGAGGAGGGGTCCGGTAATGAAATCCCTCAATGAGAAAATGAAAAGAAGCTAAATAGTTCGATACTTACACTACGTACGCCTATTAACTCCTATCATATTTACTAATTTTTTATCTCAAAAATATTTTGTAGTTTATAATCGTAATACAAATTATACAAATATTATATACATTTAAGACTTACACATAAATTTTTTTAAAACCCTTATTGCAAAAGTAGACATTATATTAATTTTTCTCTCCTTCTTTACATGAACTGTGCCTCTTTACCACGCGCGACCTCACTATGGAGAGCTACAATATAGCGTTAAGCATCACTCTTTTGAATATATATATATATATAAACTGCTAAAAAAATTCTTTTTACCTACTGGGAATGGCAAAAATGTGCGTAGTCTAAAGATAACTACGAGTCCTCGATGAAAGGTTAACCATTCACAGCTGACATAAAAGATGGAAAACATCAATTCTTTCTTTTTTTAATTTATTAAATAAACAGCGCTCTTAATTATCAGAACGAATTACATATGGAGAACGTAACATAAAATTGTGAACGTACTATATATGCTTTTGTGTAATTAAGAATAACAAAATTAACCATTACAAGACCTTGACAAGTAGCTCAAATATTGATCCAAGCCCGGAAAAATTCAGGACAGTTCAATTAGAATGAGTGCAAAATGGGGTTAAGCTCTTTATACGTACTCTGTATTCATAATGGCAAGTATCTCTACCGTATCTTGATCCATGCTTCCTCGATATGAATTTGCCGTCTGACTCCACTTCCTACGCACCCGCATATTTGAAATGTCCTTCAATTTAAAAGTGCGCTTGGTTGATAAGTCACGTAGGTGGGAAATAATGTTCTCGGAACGATTCTTTCCCTTCAGTTTTCAGAATTTAATTACCACAAATCAAAAAATAAATCTCGAATTTGTATGGTTAAATTAACAAACGTTAAATTAAAAGCCAAAACTTAAATTTACAATTGCCTTGATTTCACAACAAGTTATAATTTTTTTACTGCTTTACTAAGCAACCTTGCTCAATATAAAACTTGATGTTTGAGGCGAGCTTGGACTAAAAATAAATATTGTCAATACATTTTTTTAGGAATGAAGTCCATCGCAACGCATAAGACATAGTCTTCCCTAACATTAATCATTATAATTCTTTTCTCAACAAGGAAGAAACACATGAATACGAAAAAGACGTTCATCTCAGTGATTTAAATGTTTCAGAATCTGAAGAACAAAATTCATAGCTATATCGTTTCCAAAATTTGGCGTTCTCTGGTATCGGACACAGACTACTTTAATTAATTATTAAAACATAAAAAACGTAATTCAAAAGCAATTACAATTGAACGTTCTTTAAAAGCAAGGGTTTGTTTCTTTTCAAGGGGAGAACCATATTTGTCTAAAAACATTGAATGTAAGATCTACCTCAAATGACCTATTTAGTCCATCCTATTTTGTACGTATTTGAAATTAATTACCAGTTATATGCTTAATTAATTGTTACCTGCCGTACAGTACGTATTCCAGTGTGCCAAAACAAAATTCCATAAATGACGACGTGAAAAAAATATATGAAATTAATTGTTACCTGCCGTGATTAATTAATTAGTTTACAGGGAATTGAAAGTTCAGCGATAAAGTCTTGAGTTTCACAAAAAGACTGACGATATGATTCACGATATTATTATAGAAGAATGATTCAAATTTCTTTAACCATATTCGGTTACGTATGCCTTAAACCCCCATTCTTATAGGGGATTTCTCTCAATCGCTTACGGTTCAATATCGGGATAGTCTTTAGCTTGTATTCGTAATACATACCCTCCCATTAAATCTAATTTGGGAAGAGTTGTAAATATTTTCAAAGCGGTTAGGAGGAAGAGCAAACTTAGATCTTAGTCGCCACTAATAAAGGATTTTTATTTGTTTACTTATTTATAGTTTAATTCACGCCAAATGCGTAGATGGATACATTTAAGTTTTTTATGGAATCTGTCAAAGCGTTACAGAGTTTGTGATAAGGAGTTGGAATGAGGATATTGGATTTACATAGTTAATTAAAAAAAAATTCTATATAGCACGCCCTTTTTCATCATGTTTAAATCTAAACACGTATGGCATGAAGCAAATCTAAACGAAGAACCGATGAACCGAGATCCCTAATTTTCTTTCAAGGTCCACAACATGAAATCTATTAATTATTTTGAATGTTCAATTTATTTCTTTTTCTTTACGCTTGCTCTTTAAATCTGTCTCTCTTGTGGATACTATTTTATTAAATAATATCATTCTTCGTACACTCATTTCAAACGTTTTTCTTGGATTATAATACTTCTATTTACTTTAATCAATTCTTCCCCTATGTTATAAATATTAGTTTTTTACGATTTCGTACAGAATGAGTATTACCATGCACCTAACATATAATTTTTTTTTTTCATTTTGTGCCACATTTTAAATCATACCATTGTCTTCTGCTTCAATGACCGTAAACATAGTCTTTTTCAACACATTGTATTTCCAGATGTCCCAAACATCGAAAGCATCACAAAGGAACTATAAGAGACCATTTCTATAGTCTTCCTTATGCCATTCACACCGCTTACCCTTACTTTCTACTCTAAAATCTAAGGCAAGATATATGACACCTTTATTTTCACTAAGAACATTCTTTCTAATTCCTTTTAAGACGCTCCAAGAGTCATATTCGTAATACGCTTCAAGAATCATACCAAAAATACAGAGTTACCATTTAGATGGAAGAAACTCGAGCTACGGGCGGATTTATGCCAGAGGGTGGGCTAAGAGCATGATGCGATATCCATCCTCGCTAGCGGCATCGGATTGCGGCGTTAACCCAATTTCCCTTGTTCCGCCACCGCTTCTACTGTTGCTGTCTCTCCGTCGTGTGCCTCCCAACGCGCTTCTCCTGCGACGAACAGCTTCTCAATGTCTACTTCCACCGATCGAAGAATACCGCGGTGCAAGAGACACGTGTTTTATTTCTCAATCGTATAACGCGATACAATGATGAAAAGCATTGAAAGGCAAAAAGAGTTTCTGACATCTATTAAAATCTTACATCGGCGTAGATTGAAGTAAAGTTACCAACTATTAACGAAACTTGGAAATATTCACCACGGAAGTTCTTACTAATTAATAATTCATTCTACTGATTTTTACTATTGGATGAAGACAAATATTTTTTTGTAATTTTCAAAATTGATAATAAATTTAGATTATCGTTTGATTCTTTCTATGACAAGGGTGGCATTGTCTTCAGTCACGTGATGCGGTTGCCATATCCGTTATAACAGTATTTTCCACAGTTTTTGGTGAACTATTCTTGTAAATGAAAATCTTAACGTCATTGCGTTTCTATTTACATTTGCTATGTTTACGTTGCCTTTTTCGCTATGTCAAGCCGATACTTTTACTAGAATATCAGAAGAAGAAAAAACCTTAACCCCGAAAGTTTCTCCATATAAGCCCATAGTAATTTAAAGTCGATTAATTCAAAAATTTACGCCGTAAGGAAATGAAAATTCATTGCCATTTGATGCAGCATGGTTTGATCTATCATTTGAAAAATTTTTGGGGGTACTTAAGCCTAGTCCCTCTGACTGATATAACAACTTAAGTCATGTGAATGCAGAAATGAGACCTCCCTACAATTATGAGGAAAAGAAATAAAGTTATGTTGGAGGGAGAGAAAATAACAAGTGATACGAAAGGGTGGAGACAAAGAATTGCAAAATTATTGCTTGAGGCTAGATGGTTACGGTCAACAAAAGGAAAATTTACATTTAAATTTATTAGTGATGTAACTTTCGTGACAAATAATAGAAAATTGTTTAACCCAGGATATCGACTTGCACAAATTTCGAAGGGAACGGGAATATATATTCTTATCTCCATAGGGTTTTTTTGTGGGGCTTCAGGGCTCGTCAACATCGAGGTCATTAGAGCCCATGCAAGTAGGGAAAAATGCAGTTTCGCACCATAGAGGAGAGCCGTAGTGACTCTTCCCAGTGTGTGCGACTCGCCGAATATCTCGACCATACCCACTAAACAACCCTCCTGAAATCAACAATCTCTAAATACAAAGATGAAAGAAAAGAAAAGAGAACAGAATACCAATACATTATATCACCAAAAAAA
>NNCF01126718.1:110453-120757 GCA_002313205.1 Laupala kohalensis | reverse complement strand
AAAGAGAAAGGAAGGAGCATGGCACAAGTAAGTGGGAGCAATGCCAGACTCAACTCGCGGCCCCGTGTTCGCCAAACACGTACTTACTAGATGTAAGTCCCCTGGGGGAGAAAGAGTACGTCCAAAACATAGCGTGAGATAATAAACCAGTTGAAATGCTCACACAGGTTAATACGATGGGTAAAGTAATAAAAGAATTATGTACTTCATCAAAGAGATCCTACGAAGTTATAGATAATACTTTCCTAACCCTTATACAACCAAATTTTTGTTGCCTACCTCATATGTCCGCACTTTACGCATCTCGGGATGTAGAGGTCAATATACAAGCATGGGTTATTCATCAAAAATTTGGTCGCCTCGTAGTTTCGTTTTTATTCTATTGTTCAGTACTCAAATTGGTAGAAAGGTTTTTCTAGTGTATTAAAAATATAATTATCCTTGGTCACAGGATTTGTTTTATTCATGACCACAGCATAACCTATAATCATCCCATTGTTTCAAGTTTCTTTCTACTAAATATCATCAATATTAAAGAAGTAAATTTGATGATACATGACATTTAACATACGTGCATTTTCGCATTTATATTAATGCTACAACTTTGTAATTCGAAAATTGAATTCTTTTTGTTACGTCCCGCAGGATATGTGTCCCTCTACACTTACCAGCTCAGAGACTGATATTATTTCAAGTTGTAGTTACAATACAGGATCATAAAAACTCTGTACAAAGGACACACGGTGCGCACACCACGGAAATATCTTCCCCGAGAGAACGTAGCTAAGGCAACCTAATCCTCCGAGAGTTAAGGGCTTCCTCCGCATGAAATGAAAGGGATTCCGCACTTATTAGCATCCACGACAACGTAACGCGGTCTTACAATGCTCCAATATTCATGACCAACGAACCAGCCAAGGTATTAACATGTTTCCTCTAACAAGCTTGCGGAAAATTGCACAACCGTCAAGTAAATTTATATTCTCTTTACTTGCGTGAATAAGATACTTTTACTAATTTTATCATCCGAAATAATTATAAAATTAAAAAAAAACTTATTATACATCTCAAATTTTCTAGTTTTAATTACGATTCAGATGAACTGATACATGAATTGTCTTCATGTGAAGATCACTGAAGATACGCGTAGAGGCAAAATTGTGATGTAAGAAACAAAACTTCATAAAATGATTGTGTACTTCTTGAACTTTCTCTTTACAAAGATGAACCCCTCAATAATAGTACCACAAAGGAAAGGAAATACGATTGAAAAAACATGTTTCAAAATTCTTTTCTCACCTTTGGGACCTAAATTATTTGTTATAATACGGGAGCCAAGTCAACTTGAGTATCTGAGAAATTTAGAATAGAAGACTTTAGAGAATGAGATTTGTATAAGACTTAATACATTTTTATACGACGTAATAAATTGATGCACGAGATATTGCTTTTAGTTTCATTTTTTGTCCTGAGTCAAGTCGGCTCATAAGCAATACATAGTAATTGTTCAACATTTCTTTAGTTTATCTTAAATTTCCATCAACTCAAAATGTACGCAACGAAACCGAAGGAGGCAATCTAAATTACAATTCTCTCTGTCCCAAACTTATAAACCATAGCAAAGGACGGTTTAGTTCGCACCGTAGAGGATAAACCTCCGCGAAAAAAAGACGAGAAATGAACGCAACTTACAATGCTGAACGGCATCCAATTCGTCATATATTTCACATCAAACGAACCGAAGTGCGAACGCGGAATCGTCCGTCGTTCGGGTTCAGGTAAGTTTTACATCTCATTTCGATTTCACGGATACTAGACCATACATAAAACATCTCACAGCCAGTCTTCGCCAAAACGATTCAGCTTCCTCTCGCATATACCGTTTAACCTTCGACAGGGTTAGCCAACATCGAAGAAAAAAAGAGCCAAAGAATAGTAGAAAGAACACCCAACTCCGAAAAAAAGCACCACAATTACCGGATACAAATATTGTCTCGTATGTCAAGTGCTAAGTATTTATATTGGGATAATTCATGTTTCCCACTCGAAAAGTAGCTTGGTAAAACTTGAACCAACACGTCCTTTTGAACCAAATCGAAGATAAAAAATTAAAAAGTCATTTTTGGAAAACGTACATTGAGAAGAAAAGGGTAAAGAAGAGAGAACGCTCATGTTCAAGATGTTTTACGTTCAGCGATGCACAAGAGAATACGTTTTCTATCCATGTTTGAAGACCAGAAGATAAGTTCCGGTACTACGCGCCCAAATAATGCAGACTCGGAAGTGACTGGAGATGGATAAAAATATTCGAAACATTAATTAAAATTTGAGACATCGATACACATGAGAACTCAGAATTCACCCAAGGGTTTCCTCCTACTTATTTAGATCTCAGTTTCTTATTATATGAGTAATTGATTTTAAATGTTATTTACTTAGTAAAATGAGATAATGCTATTTAAGTAATTTATAGGGTAGGTATGGGTTGTTAAAAGTATATTAAAAGAACATTCACTCAACAAACATTAGTTTTTTAGATCTCTGAAGAATGCTTGAGTGAATAATACCAGAATACAATACAGAAAAAATATTCTTATTCACAAAAAATGAATACAAATGAATCGATAACCACTTTACTCTTTATCTCCTTACACATAGAAAATAATAACTACGAGTTCCTAATCGGTATCTCACTTCAAAAATGTACCTTGTTATAAATAATAACACATTTATTATCAAAAAAGCAGTTTCAAACTACAATTAACTAATTGACTCTCCGGAAGCAAGCAAGGGACAATCCCATCAATCCCGTTAAGGGCCCTAAGGCAGAGGCGGATTTAGCATTTCCCTTTAATATATACTGTCTCTCACTAAACAAAATACCTTTTTTAAAATATAAAATACACCACTTTCTCATGTCATACTTAACCAATTGCCAAAACTGATTTATCACTACAATTGTTTCATAGCATTACGTAGCACGAAATAACGTAAATTACGTCTATTGCATTAGCCTTAAACTCCGGGTAACAGTTTTGAATGCACTTTCCTGCTTTCACAAATAGAGTGGGCTCACTGATGGATTCTCTCGTGTTCGATATTTTTGCATATCCGCCCAGTCGTCTTAAAACGTTTCGTGAGCAACTAAAACTTGAATAAGTATACACAACATATTAGAAAGGTTCATCAGCGCATGGGAGTCAGAAACATTTCTCTTACGAGAGAGAGAGAAAAAGGTAGAGGATTCCTTTTGTACACCCTCGCTCCAATTCATCGTCCTTCCTATTCGACAATCGGCAACCACGAGAACAATCGGCGCCCGATTCCCTTCCTCCTCCTCTCGCTGATTTCATGCGGGCGCTGTATCAGCGCTGTTTAACACGTCGGGGCGAAATCGCACATCCAGCAATCGCAGGGAAGGGACGCTGTTCACAGGGAGGGATTGAGCAGAGAAACGAGAGACAGGTTTACGAGAGAGGATAAAAAGAGATGGCCGTTTCGCGAGAGTTCCTGTACTCCTTCGTATATGGCGGGGTTTCCATGTGCGTAGAATACACCTACAAAACGGAGAACGGAAAAAGATAACGAAAACATCAAGGAGAAGAAACGCAAAAACAAACAATTGTTATTCATCCCACGCGATTTTTAGATTAGCGTAATTCAGATTCAAAAAGGAACGTTATCGTACACATTTTTGAAAGGAAAAGTCAAGAAAATATTTAAAAAGGAGGCTCAAGTAACTATTCTACAAAGATCCACGATAACTATCGACAACTAACGGTCGAAAACCATTGCACATAGTTTCTCATATACGTTTCTCCGTCTGCAGCATAGAGTGAGAAAAAAATTCCATAGTGAAAGGGTCATTTCTGGCGTGGACCTCTATATTTTGATCGTCTTCCAGTGCTCTATTCATGCTCAAAGTCGATAGAGGAACTTATTACTGTCTTATATTTGAAATTCGAGAGTAAAATAAACATTCAGAATAATATTTACTTAAACAAATAGCGACAAATCAGTCTTATAAATATCGTAAAAGTGTTGTGTAAATGTAATTTCGTTGTACACAGAAATTTATGTATTTTCGTATTTGCAGTGCGTTTACTGTCCTCCTATGTATTTGCTCATTATCTTTCATTTCAGTTTACTGACAATGTATTCTATGTCTGCTTGGTCCATTTACACTGCTAAATATTGTTCAAGCTTCTTGAAACAGTAAACAAATACGTCAATGTAGCAGATAGAAATTATTTTACTGCGTCTGTACCAAACTTCCAAGCGAAATGCCGCTAATATGGATGTAATGCATACTAATTCTACCTTACGTACAGAAAATTTAAGCAAAATCGTAGGACCAGTTTTGGAAAAATATTCAAAAATGTACTTTGACCTTCATGTTAAGTGCCCTTTGTGTTCAAGTAAAAATAAAATTGAAAGAACGCGCATGTTAGAAGTAAATTCTACCCTAAATACGAAAAATGAAGAAAAAAAAATTACCATTCGGTAAGGAGTGCTGCGCACAGACGGACGGACGTCCAGCCAAAAACAACTTATTCGAAATCAGGAGTCACCAAAACGGATATTTCCGCAAAAATCTCGTTTTCGATTTTTTTCACGATTACAATTTTTATGTACTATGTATATGAGAAAGTAAAAACAATAAACAAAAAAACTGGAGATACATGAATATAACACTAATTACGACGAAATCATCGAAACGCGGCGTTAGCATACGACAAAGGAGTTTCGATAAAACAAGGAAAATAAGATAGTCTGATAATAAGTAAAACAACTATATGTATCATAGTCTAAGCTTAAGTAAACTACACTGAATAATAATCGTATTCATTGGAATTAAGGAGCTCAGATTTGCACACCTTTAACCTCAAGGTATAATTAAAAACAAGTGAAGCTGACTCATAAATTGCTATCGTCCCTTTTTTTGTTTATCGTGACCGCGTTACCCTTACTCCACTCTCTAGATCTCTGCTGGGAGTTCGTAATTAAAATAAAATTATTACTCTTTAATAGGATTTTCCCCCCGACCATTCCTGTAATCAGCATAAATGAGAAAGGTGTTTTGTGCGATGGACAATCCGATTTTCAAGAATTTTCAAAAATAAATTATAATATATTTATGCATTCCAATGTAAGATCCCCCATCAAGTGAAATAAATCAATAAATAAAACAACAACAAAAATCCTAATTTAAGAACTTGATGTGCAAACAAGTGTCAGTAGTAAATTAATACATAATGAGGTTTGTTTTTTATTGTTTAAATGTAATATATTATCTAAAGTTCGATTCTAATATACGTCGTACTTCACAAAGGAAGTTTTTACTTTCTATTCCTCGACAAATCTAGTAAAAGGTTCAACACACGACAAAGTGTATTAACATATCTATGGAGTATCGATATCATCAAACTCTGAAGAAAAACATTTTAAAAAACTGAATTGTCTTAACGAAGTAAATGTCAAGGAAAGGTGCATTCCAGTTTAATAATTGCACTGCGGCCCACATTATTGTTAACTCTCCATGAACAAAAACCAATTCATACCCAGACCCGACTTACACAAAACAACCGTCTGTAAGTTCTCCATCCACTTCATCAATAGTTTCCCTAGACTTCCTCCTTACAAATAAGAAGTATAATAAGATCTAGAAAACTCATCCGCAGACTTCCAGTGAGGTAGAATCGGGTGAAGGGACTGAATTACGAATGTCTTANTAAGAGACAGGACTTCCTCCTTACAAATAAGAAGTATAATAAGATCTAGAAAACTCATCCGCAGACTTCCAGTGAGGTAGAATCGGGTGAAGGGACTGAATTACGAATGTCTTACACCACTAGGAGAAACACAGAAAGCATTACATGCAACCCGCCATACATGTGCGTATTGAATGTAGTATTAGATAGGGGTGGAGCAATAATTTCGCTAAAGCCTCTACTACTTGCTAGAGAAGGATTCCTCTGCACTTGTATCAATCAAACTTAAACACAGAAATGGCCCCAATCGAGATATACCGATGTTATTAGTGCTGACAAAGATTGTCATGAATTGAGGGAGTGCAGAAAACTACCTCAGACAAGTGTCTGGTACCTTACAAAGCAATCCACCAATTCCTCATCCAAATCATGGTTCGGTGGAAGAGCAGGCATTGTGGTTGGAACACAGCCGTAAGATATTCATTCATTCATTCATTCAACCAACCAAAACAGCTCATATCAACAATTATCTCAACAGATTAAAAGAATACAAATTTATGTATTTTCTCTACGTTAACGGAAACACAGTATTCAATACGCATGAGTATGGCGGTATTTTTGAATTTTAGTGTTTCTACTCCTATGGTGATCTGGGTGGTTTAATAAGTGAAACATAAAAATTCACATTTGAAGTATATACCTACAACTTGCATTTAGAGACGAAAAAAATTAGGAGATACTCGTTGATTGGTAAAGAATTGCAAGGGTTACGCATGAATATGTTCAACCCCAATGGACTACGAGTAAGTCACTAAAGGAAAAGTGTTACGTACGATGTGAAACGGGTATGAAACGGATAGTTTGCCCCACAATTGTTATATTCACAATATAATTAAATAAGGTTTGTTTTTCCTTGCTCGCAAACGCACATCAACAAATGGCTAGATTATGCTTAGATTTAAGTATGTTATTTTGCCTTGGCACTTACGAACCTTAGAAAACAAACAGAATGGTTTCTTTAAAAATTAAACTGAACTGCGTTCAAAACTACTTTCGGGATATTAAGCCGTGTCGTTATTTCATAAAACTCGACACTTCGTTGAATGTTGTCTCCGTGGAAGCCTGCATCAATATTGTGTCTAATATAATCTACCGGGATGCCATCATCAGTAGGACACCCTGATATGGTTATGGGATCTCATCCAATATACGATCATATATAAGGCCTCGGGAGCACGTCAACTATCTTCCTTTTTTGTTGAAAAAAAAAGCAGCAATTCGAAACCATGGATTTTCTTTTTCACGAGGTGTATTTTCAAGAAATAACACAGTTTTTGCTCGTAATGTATTACTTTGTAATGGAAGACTTAGGCAAGGTAATTCTGTCGGATATCATTCAGCAAAATTACTTCTTTGAGAGGTTAAGAGAAAGATGGTTAGGATTTGTCTCACTTCTTCGTTGATAATTTACGTATTTCTTTGAGAAAGAAAAGTATTTTTGGATATAAAGGTGATTTTTCGCTTTGTAGTACATTCGTTTTTGTTATTTCCTGAAAAGAAATCCGGAGGAGTTCAACAGGCTACTTTTCATTCAATTTCTCTTTGTTATGTTATTGAACATTGTACAGTATATATTGATTCTAAATGGAATAATTGTTAATTACATATAAAAATAATAACATTAAACCCGAACTGTAAACCAATAATTCTAACTTCCGTGCAGTTCGCTTATTACACACATTCGCAAATACTTAAAAAACGAATTTCCAAAATACATAAACAGGTGAATCTTCTCTCATCACGCCATTTCGCTCATGCAATGAAACAATAATGCAAGAAAAGAAAATGTAATTGATGTGGGAGAAGCGGACACTGAAATTTAAAAATTTGAACCGTCATTAAAGTCGCAGTATCATTCAAGCAATGCGACATTTATAATTCCAGTAGATTTTCATCCGATTTTTACCTTTTTATTTTTCCAATTATCGAACACATCGAAGTTACATCCATGTACCACCGGATGAGCGACATCTTGAATATATCAATTACTACTTTTTGAACAAGGATATAATTCAATATATAGTCAATTCAAAGGAATTAGGCGTACGAACAAAATTGGTTTTCTCACCTCGTAGACTCAACGGGTAACGAACATAAAATTATAAGAAACAGGCTGAAATTCTGTTTTCGATACAGAATGTTTGAGTAACACCGGACACGACGTTTTTTAAATAAAGCCTGTCGTTCACTTCTACGTACTTAAGCACTCGCGGTCGTTCAAGCACGCGGCCAACGGTTCCCGGTACATGAAACTAGTTAATTTACTTCCTCTTATTTTTTCTTCACGCCATCAAAGTCCTTTCATGTCAGCAACGAGGCACTTTTTCACAAAGGAAATGATTTTACTTGAAATTTGGGGGAAATTGCATGACGGTGAAATTGACGCGACGCAACGGTGCACTCAGGGTGAAGAAGGCCAGAGAGCAAAAAATATAACATACTGCTTCTCGTCATTCATTATTTATTTTTATTAACATACAAACTTCCAGCTTAAAACAAAAAAAAATGTTTAATTATGATCAATAAATCCATTCTTAAATTTAACATATATAGGACAATATTTTTTTGAAAATGATTTTTTTAAATATTACGAGTAAGAGGATACAAATGTTTTACTAAAATACTTATCGATTTCCGGCCATTCTTTCCTGAAATTTCCTCGTAGAACGCCAATCGAATGCCAAAATTGTACCAAACTACTCAACATTAAGTGTATTTAAGCAGGGCAACAAAGAATAGATAAAAATCACATCATTTTGAGTCTATCATAAAAGTATATACGTAAAGCGACGAAAACTGCCACCTTGTCGCTATGGAAACCAATATATTAATAATATAATCGACAGCTTCATGTACAAGAGCAAATACTGTTATTTCTATTAACATAACTGCAAACTATATCGGCGTATATAAAAAAATTAAGAACATTAATCATCATTCACATCGTACAACAAACATACTGAACACAAACCGATAAATGCTATCTACTGAAGATATGCCAAATAGGAATTCCAATCAGATCAAAAATGAAAACGTACATGCTCGATGGGATATGGAACTAAAATGGTTAAATCATAATTTATAAGTGAATGTATTGTTCATACATGTATACGAATGTTATCTTCAAAAAAATCAACGTGGAAATTTTCATTCTTACGCTACATATAACTTATAGCACCCAATATACCATTTTCGTGTTCGATTTATCACGAAAAGAGCAAATGCTCTTAGACAAAAGATACTGCATATTTCTGTATAGATATAACAATTGCATATTTCTGTATAAATATAGTCATTTGAACTTCACATAAACATTTTACCGGAAAAGCCAATATTTAACAAAGAATCACTTAAACAGTAGAAAATTTCCACGGACTTCAAGACGCATTTTTAGGTCGTGGGATTAATGGATTTTTTAAACATACAAGATAAGATAATTACTAATTTATTGTATAATTTAAAGAAAAAAGGTTGACCGCGAGTGTGCCTGGTTCGATTCCCTCACCGTGATTCCTCTTTCTCAAATGACTTATTACGCCACCGCAATCCCTAATCTCCCGTCTTTTCTTCGCCGCCCTGACAACGGGTTCGTCGTCCACCAGACGAGGTGGCTATAAAAAGAACGCAGGCTCATTCGCCGCCCGCACCGTCCCCAACTCCACGACGATCCAACTCCCTCCGGCAATCTCACTCAACCTCAAACAGATGACAAAAGGATTCTCAGAAAGGAGAAAAGAGATCGACCTTAATGCCCTTCTAGGTTCTTTTCCCCTCCAGAGGTATTTTTGTCTAAGATGCTGTACAATCTTCATGCATCAATCTCCACGCCGAATTTCATTTGCAAATTAATGGAAAAGATTTCAAGATAAACAAATAAAATTCTAACCTACAACCGTTTTTCGGACGATCACAATATATTTTAATTGTTTTATTAATACACATGGTTTGACTCGAGACTAGATCGTCGTCAGGAGTAAACAAATTGTAACAACAAAAATTAGCATTAAAAACAGTTTTCCACTTAAATTGGTCTTATGGTAGTAGTTTTTACATCTATTTTATAATCAAGATATCAGTTCAGAACATACCCAAATAAATAGGAACATAAGTAAGCTACGTAAGGAACACATTACAGCAACATTCGTCTAAGACTACCATCAACGTCCATTATATAACCAATACAATGAATTCATACTAAAACCATGAGTCGAAACGTTGTGTTCTGAAAAAGCACCAAATGAATCGTAATCGTCTATAAAAAGGTCTTTTTTTGTGGGGGGGTTTACGGCTCATGTCGACATCAAAGGTCATTGGAGCGCGAAAAACTTGTACAGGTAGAGAAAATGCAGTTACGCACTAGGGAGAGCCAATATGACTCCCCGCGTGTGGGACTCGTCGAATGATTCAACCCTACCCCACTAAAACCCTCCTGATCTACAACACACCTAAACATATCTCACAACATACATCAAATGGAGGGGGGGCTAAAATGAGGGGGGCACATAACATGAGGGGTGACAAAGAATAAGGGGG
>NNCF01126718.1:98641-109209 GCA_002313205.1 Laupala kohalensis | reverse complement strand
CCCATAAAATATGGACCTTTTCTCAGACCAAAATCAATTTCTGTAGGACACAACTGCTCTAGTCTTTTTGTCAGAGTAGGAAGACTGCTCGCCTTCGCCAATATCCTCCTCCACTAGAGACTTATCTCCACATGTCACAGTAAGTTTCCCGCTTCGTTTCGTAGACGGAAGAGAAAAAGGAAGAAGCAGGAGGCGGCGGCAGGGCAGCCAACCGAGAAGGCAGAAAATGGAACAGACAAACTGTTCCGTAACTATGCGCTGAATCACTCACATGGCAACGCTACACCAAAAAGGAAATAGAATTTTAGCTCATTTCCACTGTCACTCCGAAAATCTTACTGGCCCGCGGTTCCGGAATGTTTTCCTATTCTCAACGCTCCCCTTAAAATAACGAACGCTCAACTGAAACATATAGAAATGAAAGATATAACGGGAGAGAATTACTAAACATGCTACAATGTTGCATGTAATGATTTAGATGTCCGAGTTCGATAGAGATACGTGAATTAAAAGTAATACGAACTTTACCAATCATAAATCGATAATACCGGATACATACAAAAAAATTTACTGCAGCAATTGAAAGAATTATTTATTCAAATTTAGACTTACAACGGGAAGTCGCGACTTGGAAAATTGACTGCAGGGTCGGACTCCATAGAAGGTAGTACCCCCTTAAGTATAATCGATTGTCGGAGTAGGAAAGCGCAATAGCCCCTGGGCAAGCACGCTACCGATTGCGCTATTGCGACGTTGAAGAGAAAAAAAGGTCGAATGTCCAATACATTTGTTGAAATGAAAACTTAGGGAGATTTTCTCGGAAGTGGTTGGCAATTGCACCTTCTTACTTTCACAATCGATGATACTAAGGAGGTAATGCAATCCTGCAAAGTCCTACCCCTAAGTCAATTTCCCCAGTCGTGACCTCCCCTTGTTTGTTCAATAAATAATGCTACTTAAATCTCCATGTATGATAAACTGGGAAAAGATAATTTAAGGCTTTCCTAAGAACGCAGTGAAAATTAGCCCAAAAGCGTGATAGATGACTTGGTATATAACAGTCCCAGTTGTAACCAAACAAAAACGTATTTGAGGCATTTCTGTGTCCAATAACTGATATTTATGCGTTAGTCGTGTGTGGCAATTAACGCTTTGAAAGTACTGTACTGACAAAAACAATGTCCATAAGGCAACTAAGAAAACCTAATACGTAACAGATTACACTTTTAGGTTTTCAATTTTCTACCACAGAGCAACTTTTAAAATTAAAAATTCAAACACGAATGAATAAATAATATTTAAAATTACACATTCAAACTGGAGTCAATAAATAAAATTTTAATGCAACAAAACAATAAACATAGCTCAGTTTTGATAATCAGGAAGCTAGTCATAAAACATTATAACATTACAACTGCCGAAGTCAAAACACCAGGAACTGCGCTCCACAACGGAAAACAGACACAAACTGATTCTCTACATTCGGTGCGTATTTACGAATGGATAAAGCAACACGTATAAATACATTATCATCAATTGATAAAAAGTGCACACAATTTGCGATTACATATCTTTTGTGAAGAAGTTATTTCGATCCCTAAAGTTATCTTATATAAAACCTTGAATATTCATGAGTTTCTTTCACTTTTGATTATCATCGAATATCTTTTTAATGCAGTGAAAGGCAGAAGGCATATCAAAATAAGCGACGCTTCAAGAGAAAAAATATTAATAGCAATTATTTTCCGAAAGGTCAGACAATAAGACAATGCCAACAGAATGATTCATTTAAAACGAAAAAAATAGCAACTGCGAAATTTATTCCCCCTACAGATGAAATAACTATACTAAGAAGTTCGAGTCGACATACAAAGTTCATCTTTTACTTAGTACATCAAGACAATTGCACTAATGAAAAGAAATGAAGTCAACGCTACCTGTCAGAAGTCAATCTTGCAAAGAGGACATAAAAAGTTAAAGTCTGTCACAAAAAATTCTTCGCAAGAATGGTTCTCCTTCTCTTGGGTAAGAGACTTCCCTCGGAATCCTTGACATAAATTTCTTATACTGTTCGGATGCAAACGTTTAATTCCATCTACCTAGTAAAAACAACCATTATTTCTTTACCACAATACATGTTAATTATGTAGCTATTTTTCGTTCCCAAAGTAACATTTATACAACTTTGTTATTTATCTTCACGATTCTAAATAACCAATTATTCAACTTCTGGAATTTACCGAGAACTCCTATTACTTTATTAATTAGCGAATACTTAAAAAATTAGCACTCCTGTAAACAAAATATGATGATAACACTATTTAAATTTAAATAATCATTCAGTCGCTTATGAATAACATTTGCAAGAAAATTTGTGTGAATTGGATGCCTCATTTCAGTTCCAATATAAAACTAGAACTGTTTTTGTTTGATTTTTAATACCTTCCTATTGATTGTAATATTGAGTTCAATATTTATCTTACAAATGTTGAATTTATCTAAGTGGGAGGAGAACTGTTTCTAACAAATCGAGTAATATTTAAAAAAATGGAAACACTATCTCAAAATTAATGAAACATGATACATTTTAAATAAAAAACTCAAAAATGTTTAACGCTTTTAGAGCCTATATACTATCAGGTATAGCAGAAAAGATCAATGAATTACGAACATCATTCAATAGCAGCTTACACCATAAGCAAAAATACACACAATACAAACAAGTTCAACTCGAAAGCAAATATTTTAACATTCTGCGTTCGCGAACAGGCCTATTATTATCAGGTATACTATTATCAGAACTGAATACATTGATAATAGTATACCGTACCATTCCAGGTGAGGTAATTATTACTCACTAATTTAATTTATGTTATATTTAATTTATCATTATATTGAATAATATAAACTTAATAATTATAATTATTTCCTTCTTAACGGAGATAATATATATCTTCAACGATAACATTAGTAAATACGTCATTTCTATATTTCCCAGGCTCAAACACAAAAGAAAGAAATAATTGCTAACAGAGAAAAGCCCAAATTGTTAGAAAACGATGAGCGACAATAGCTCCTAAATAAATAACATATGAGCAAAAGTAAATGAGTTTAGTCAATCGTAAAACAAATGAGTAAACAATCCTCATTGAATGGTGTTGCTGCTTATTTACCTCGGTTCCCTTAATTTATCTATTCAGTGGCATTGAAAATAGTGGTTTCCGATAATGGAATGTAAAATTCGAGGCCTCATTAAACCGACTCTAAGCGTTCCACCCACGCACCCCTTGGGCTGCCCAGCTGCCCCAATAGCTTCGAGCGAGGCGTTGGCCGTCGAGTGCTATTTTCAGCGGAGATGCCCCAGACGCTCCGCACGTCTCCCCAATCCTATGCCGCCGCGCCACCTAACCTAATCTCTCCTCGTCCCGTCCCGAGGACTCACAGCCTCGCTTCATTCACTTCTTCCACAAGCGCATTTCTCGAGACGTGCCTCATTCTGAAGCTTCCCTTACACCGCATTCCAAATCGGTGATCTTGAAATCTGAAGAAAAACTAATCCAATACTAGAGGTGGGTAAATAACCGACCGTAATAAATTTTCGGATATGGTCGCATCGGGTTGTGATGTTGGTTAATCCGAAAGTCGATCGGTTGACAGATCAACTTAATGTAAAGACGCCGTTCCAGTTAACATTTTTAATGGCATCATTTCAATAAACCGGGTTAACCGTCTTCACAATCCGAACGTACCTGACGAAACCCGGTCGGTTATATGCCCACCCCTATCCACTGCGTCGTTCACAGTTCCAAGCAAAAGAATTAAAATGTTTTAATATTTTATCAATTCGAAGGTTCTTATTTCAAGTATGATTTTGATAAACGGCAATGAAAGGGAGAAAGAAGTTATAAAGACTGGAAATATTTAAGGGAAAATCACGTTCCTTAAGAAGCTTACTTCTCAAAAAATTCAAACTACTTTTTTCACTAACATTTTCAAACCCGAAATCGAGAGATACTGTCCAAAAGCGATTTTAAAGATCGAGATAGATGTTACAGATTCAATAACAAAACGTTAATACGATTTTGACAACAATTGTGTGGTCAATCAAGACAGGTGTGAAGATCGCACTTATAGTGTTCATACTCATATTTTTATAGGTTTTTTTTGTGGGGCTTTACGGCTCGTCGACATCAAAGGTCATTGGAGCCCTAAAAACTTGTACAGGTAGGGAAAATGCAGTTACGCACTAGGGAGAGTCAACATGACTCTCCCCGCGTGTGGGACTCGCCGAATGACTCAACCATACCCACTAAAAACCCTCCTGAATTACAACATACCAAAACGTATCTCAAAACATACATCAAAACATTGAGGACAAAAAATGAGGAAAATGAAAGATACCCTACCTCTAATAGCGTCGGGATCGAAAAGAACAAGAGGTGACCATGGAAGATCAGGAAAGAGAAAAGGAGCCTGGCACAAGTAAGTGGAAGTAATGCCAGACTCAGCTCGGGGCCACGTATATAGTTCTGTTATATGAGTAAAGAAGACTCTAATGACCTTAACGTTGGCGAGCCCTAAAGCTCCAAGGAAACAAAATACGAGTAAATAAACACATGGGTGACGTCTTAACAACTAAGACAAGCTATTCATGACTTACCAAGTCGAACGGCGGAAATAAGTGATGTTAATATACTTTTGTTCAATCCTCTGCAGTAAATAATAACTTCCAGTAAGAACCAAATAGCTTCAGAAATAAGTATCATTTTATTCCCGTCCCGTGAGGAAATATCTTTTTTCGAAACTATTTTACTCATACTTTGATATCTTCTCCAATTCTGTAATATGAAAATAGTGAAGAAAGGACTCCTATTTTCTAACTGTTAATGCTATAATAATACTGAAAATATTTTTACCATCTATTAGTCTCATTTTTCCTTTCCCTTCTACCTCCGAGCTAAGATAACATGACATTTTTCCTTCATCAGATTACATGAAGTTTACCCGTAATACACTGACCTGCTGATAAAAAATTAAGGTTAGCAGAACCTGGATACTTCAGTTTACAAAAATAAAAGAAATGTATACCAAAGGCAAGTACAGTGTGATAAAAGTTACTATAAATAGACAGGGAGGTTTCTAGAATGTCCGTTACAAGATATTTTTGCAGGAGCGACGAGATTTTACGTCAAAAATTAATTATTAATTTAAAAGTTATTTATTCTCATACTTTATCAGTAGTTTCACATAGCTAATTAGTTTGCAAATGGTAACTCAATATTACTTTATACAGACAAAATACTTACATACAAATAAATATTTAAAAAATCTAGGGGAGAGACGGGGAAGCTAGGTTATTCAAACATCCTCCCTCCTTCACGTTGTACGCCTGATTTCTGATTCCCAAGACGATAAAAAAATCTTTTCAGATTCGAAGAGGAAAAGAACTTTCGGAAAATCGAAAAGGGAAAAAAGCTGTACTCGTGAAGTTCAAAAAGTAAGCCCCCAAAATTGGATAAAATGTATCACATGTATGAATATTGAAACAAATATTTTGTGTTTGACGGTTCCCCGGTCGTAGAGCGATGTATTATGGAGAGAATAATCAGTCGGGATTTCTCCGAAAATCACTCAGTACATCCGATCAGTTATGTAAAGAACAAATGCTCTTGTGTTTGAATTGTTATTTGGAGGTCTTTAATACCCTTTCACTAAAAGACGCGGTCCGTTGGAGAAGAGCACGTATAGGTCACTTTCGATCTTTAACATAACCTTCGATACTTATTTCACTAATTTAAATTCATTATACTGTAAAAACTAAGTGATATTTTTTCAAAATATAAAAGGTAGTTACAGTTTGATCCAATTTGCAAATGAAAACAACTTAAGTTCGCGAAGTATACGAGAACTTATTTTAATTATAAGAAGAATAGAATTTTTAGTGTCAGGAAGTAGACAGGAAGTTTACCGGATGTGTTAAGTAACATCGTAAGCTGCAGGGTAAATGACTGTTTCAACCAATTCTTAACTTTTGTTCTCGATCGTTAGTTGATAAAAATGGCAAAACTACATGGTTACACATGAACTCAAGAGTTCGGCGCACACTTTACCCAGAAAATATTTTTTCTTTTTTCTTTTCCTTCAGAAACCAACAATTTTACAGAACTTATGAGAAATCCATATGGCTGAATATCCCGATATACATCACATATAAGATAAAAAGAGGGAAAAACTATCACAAATATCACCATAATTTCAAAAGAGTTCTACACTTTTGATGAAAAAACAGCTTCCATTTTTTAAAAACTTACCCCATTATTTATCCATTTGTCATGTTTCAGACGATTGATTAAATCGATAGAAGACGTATTTTCAAACATTAATAATGAATTACAAATCTCCATAAAATTCTTTCGTTCTTGGTCAAATTCAAGTGAACTAACAGTTCTTCGAACTGTTATAATGGCGACATCATTCCACGCTTATGTGGATCATGGTCTCATTCGTGGAAAACGATTTACCTCCAACACCCCGTCACCCCACCCTAACCCTGACGGAGAAAATCATTCGGGGGAAACAAGTAGAGCGTATGTATGTGTGCGTGCGTCGGCGGTTGGGTGGCGAAGGTGAAAAATAGATTCAGCACACGCTTTCGTCAGGGCAGCCCATTCGATAGATTATGTACGATGTACGACCTACGACCTTATTACCTCGTCGTCAAGCTCTTGGCCTTTCCGACGCACCGAGGCCACAAGCGAGACGACAATGGATCGACTTTTCCTAACAAATGTTTTCGCAAGCATTTCAACATACAAAAGCAGCAGTACGGTAGTGGTAGCTAGCTGGAGTCACACGTGACTAGTAACATAACATCGTATTGGAAAACACATATTGGATTAATAGGAAAAAATGTAGAAAGCTTCCTGCCTTAAATGTTTTTAAAACAATAGTCGCGTCGAAATAAAGTTTTTTGGATTTAATGCAAGAGTTTCTCTTAAAAAGTTACTTTGACCAAGAACCTGTTAGTATCTCAGGAAACATAGAAATATGCAAACAAATGAACTTCGAAGGAAATCGAACACATTTTAGAACAAGAATGTTCAAAGGAGTGTTTCAGGAAGTCGAAATAAATCCCGAAAAAGGAGCTATCTCACGAACAAAAGTTCCTTCAGTAAACGATCTAGTAACATAACATTCTATTCCAAAGAAATTCAACCCAAGAGAAATAGATAAATCACACATTTATTCCAAAGAAAATCAATAAAAAGACGAATTCGTTACGAAAGAAAGGATGAGAAAGACGGAATAGCCATCACTTAAGAGCAACATATCAGTTGTAATTCAAATGAGTGAGTGATAGTAACTTTTTTCTTCGGTTAAGAGACAGAAAGGACCATTCGAATCTGGTATCTAATACGGAAGTTCCAAAAGAAGAACCAAATTCGTTTCTGAAGACGTCGGATAACTTTGTAATATCTCACGTTAAATCAACACAATTCGTAAATCACGGAACAAAGTGGTGTGTCAAGGATGTTTAATGGGAAACAATTATTCAGCAACGTATAAATGAAAGGCAAAAGTAACTATATTGAAAGGCTAATTTTTAACAAAATGTTGAATAAAGCAAAACCTTCTACCGCAGGAATAAAATTAGCGTTGTTCTTTATTTTGCTTTTAGATGCTTCAAACACGTTTGTAATTAAATCGCAAGACTAATTTTTTTAAGTAACATCTAACTTCTATCGTATCGACGCAATAGTTTTCTATGTTTTTTGTTGAAATTGAAAGAACATTTCTGTAACACCAATAGTAACATACATCATACCCATTTTTATAACACACAACCTTGTCTAAAACAATCTGCCTGAGACTACTGTATGTGAGAAGCCGTGTTCTTAAAGCAGGAGTAAAAATAGCCGTCTCCGAGAAAAATCATTCGCGCTAACACCATTGATCTCCTCGACCCTCCCCAAGAGGGTTTCCACACCCTTTCCGCCTACACCAACTACGTCACCCACATTTCCTCCGACGTCACTCAATCGCCCTTACCTTCTTCGCCGCCATCGTTACGTATTAAAACCAACAGTCGCCTCGAAAAGCGAAGAGGTACGGAGATCGCGTGAAAAATGGTCCCTTTATTCACGTTCCAGCGAGTTCCCCGTATGCAAAATAGTCTACACGAAAAGACGTCATGACGCGTAAATGCGTTTTTTTTTAAAAAAAATGTAGTTTTAAAATCTCCTTCGCATTTGATAATCAATCTTTCTGTGAGATAATTTAAGTTCGTGTGGGTGTTTTGACGGGTAATCATTAATCAATCTTCCGGAATTCAGTGGTTAATGCAATGCAAGATGACATCACACAATTAAAAATAATTGATCTATACTCCGACTCCATTTAAAGATTTAAATATAAGTCATTTGTGATATAAGTCAGAATACTACAGCTATTTCCTTGGAACAAAGAGATCTCAAAATAAAAATTTTAAAAATCTCAAAATATGAATCTCTTCCATTTTATACGACAGTACTATTATGGTACATTATCTTGCTTATCAGATCTCACATTAGCCAACCGTGTCACATGCAGTTGAGACGGTGACAATTCTTTTGAAAAATATGTTTTTCAAGATTTTGCTGCGCAGAGGGCATCCAAATTGCGCATTTTAGAAATAAATTTAAAAAATTACCATTAATTTTAAAGTTGATTAGGTTTTAAGACACATTTTAAAGGTGTTAAGATGATTCAACAAATACATTCGTAAAAAATGGTCCTGTTTACGTTCTTCACTAAATCTCAAAATGTTAAGATTAAAAGCCATAGCATAGCAGATAAATTCGATCGTAGTTCACGAATAGATTTCAACCCAACCTTGAGACGAGCACCATTTAAAAATTATACCAAAAGAGGGATATAAGACATGAATTATTACTTCACTCACATATATACCGAATATATGTGCGGTAAGAACTGACTAATTGTTCTAAAATGTTTTCTAATAATTACACACAAATAAGCTTCTTCGCGATCAAGAACTTAGTAGACCATTCCCTACATAGTCGATGAACACATTTGGCTCGAAGCGACAGATTGGATGAATTTGAAGGTGAAATATACGCCATAAAATACGTAACTTCACACACTTGTTCTTCGTATTTATCACATAGTCTTCGTGAATGCAGGAAAAATAACGGTTTGTAAACGATATGAATCTAAACCGTTCCAAAAAATACAAAAAAACGCAAAAATCGTAACTCTCAACATATTTTACAGTTTTTACTGAAAGTATTAGATAGTTCTAAATCAAACACAATGATGAATCAAATGTGAATTCTGTTGTCACTTTTTTTTCTTTATGTCTACAAATATGTACAAAACCATTAATTAGATACAAATATTTCATTTGAACTCTACATTTCAAGTCAATCTAAGTTAGAAGTATGAAACAATTTACAGAACAAGAATGTTAATCACATTGGCTAATCAAATGCGCAAAACTAATTACAAAGCGCTTTATACTAAGCTATTCTGTAACACTTTCAGTTTAATCTCCCTCACGAACTCCCTTTAGTTGGGGAAATTTCACGAGAAAAAAAACCGACGATTCAAAGAGAAATCAGGGACTTGAAAGGGAAGATGAATTAAAGGAGACCACGAAATGCAAATGTGCCGCTTTGGGCCCACTCGTTACCACAAAGTGCGAAGGGTGAAAGAAGAGTCAGAAGGGAGCGAGGGAAATCGGAGATAAAAAGAGCCACATCGCTCAGATTATTTCGACAAATGGCGTACGCGACTCAACGGGTTAAGGATCGTCTTTTAAGACCCTATTCGAGTTAAAGAAGAGCTTTCACCAAGATGTGTTTAGAGTCCGAACCAACCAGATCTTCAACTGGAAACATAAAAGACAGCAATGAAACGGTAAACATAAAATAAAAATTGTTTCATCAATTAAAATTTCCACTTCTCTCACAAATTGCATTGACAGTAAATTTTCTCTACATACAATTCTAGATTTTATAGAGATGCATTGCATAATTGTACACATGTGTAGCAACATATGAACGGCAATATCTGTAAAAACTAATTTTGAAGTAATACTTGGAAGAGGCTCACGATAGATCAAGAAAAAAATTATTGAAAATAAATAAATATTCTCGCAACGATTTAAAAATTACCACTAATGTAATTAATTGATAAATGTTATCAGATTCGTGGTAAGTATTCTAATTGGTTATAAGCTGCGAAAAAGCTCTTTCGCGAATACTCGACATAACACTTATATCAGAAAATGCAGTCAACATGTTGAAAATCCCTTCTATTTACGTTAATAAATTTGGCCAATATGCACGAGACAGGACGTGAATACTCTTCATAATATCTCACCGAAGAAACCACAACATTAGTTTTTGTAAGGACTTGAAATTTCTTAACAAGTTTCATTTTAACATAAGATATTTTTAATACATTAAGTATAAATATTTGTGGCTATCAAAAAAGGGGATTTCTAGTAATGAAACAGTAAAGAAATGTATATTGTTTTGCAAAAATACGTACAATAACAAAAAAAA